>JACDJE010000957.1:3313965-3454272 GCA_016647715.1 Pavo muticus | reverse complement strand
CTTCCCTTCCCTTCCCTTCCCTTCCCTTCCCTTCCCTTCCCTTCAGCACACACTGTGACCGTGCAGAGGTGACAAGCAATGTGCTGTGATGGCACAGAGGTGACCTCAGTCCCTCATCCCCTCCGGAGCAGAGGTGTGCCTGGCATCCCTGGTGACAAGTGGATGGCCCCTGCTTGGGGACAGACATGTGCTTTTGGGGCATGCATCCACAGAATCCTAGAATATCCCAATGGAATGGACCCATAAGGATCATTGTGTCCATTTCTGTCTGTCTGTCCATGCTGCTCTCTGTGGCTGGGCTGAACTTGGCTGTGGGGCTTGAGGGATGGATTTGCCCCCAGATGCTATAAATGGAGGGGGACCCAGAGCCACCTCTTCCCACCAACCCCATTTCCAAAACAGGCAGATGCAGGGGAAAGCATTGCTGGGGTTCGGTATCCCCATCAAGGGCGATGGGGCGATTCCATTGGGCAGTTCATGGGTGATTCAATCCTTCAGCCTGGATTTGATGTGAGGGCTCAGCCCAAGCTGCCCTTCTCCTGGAGCACAAATGGCTTTAGGGACAGGGTGACCTCCTTTCGGGCATCTTCAAACACAAAGCCAGCTGTGCCACACTGTCCCCAAAACCAGCTGCCACAAAGGGACCACGGCCGGTGGCATGGGGACAGCCCGTGCTGGTGACCACAGAGGGAACGCGGGGCGGTGGGAGGTTCGGATTGCCCCGCACCGCCGGGGTTCCTGCACTTTGAAATGCAACCCTGCCTTTCAATGCAAATGCTGCGAGAGGTTGGGCCCAATAAAAGCCTGTGGGCAGGGAGGTGCCTGGCCCCGGGACACAGCTCCCCAAGGCGCCCAGGTGAGCGCGGCGAAGGAGGGGCGGCCGCTGCGTGACACCCGGCCACTTCGGCACGGAGCGGCGCAGCGCGGCGCATCGGCACAGCATGAGCGTGGAGCCAGGTGGAGAAGATGTATGTAGGCTATCTTTTGGATAAGGACACCAACATGTATCCCAGTCCCGTCCGGCATCCCAGCCTCAACCTCAACCCCCAGAACTACGTGCCGGGGCCACCCCAGTACTCGGACTTCGCCAGCTACCACCATGTGCCAGGGATTAACAACGACCCGCACCACGGGCAGCCTGCGGCCGCCTGGGGCTCACCCTACACCCCTGCCAAGGAGGACTGGCACTCATACGGCACTGCTGCCGCCTCCGCCGCCACCAACCCAGGGCAGTTTGGATTTAGCCCCCCGGATTTTAACCCCATGCAGCCCCATGCGGGCTCTGGACTCCTGCCTCCAGCCATCAGCAGCTCGGTGCCACAGCTGTCCCCTAATGCACAGAGGCGCACCCCGTACGAATGGATGAGGCGCAGTATTCCCAGCACCAGCAGCAGCGGTAAGGAAACCCCCAGCCCTACACCTGGGTTCCTTTCTCCACATGGGAGCCCTCAGCTTGGAGTCCTGCAGGGCCGGATCCTGCTCTGGGACAGACCCCAATGGGGAGAGCTGCGGGGCTGGTGAGGTGGCATGGACTGAGGATGGGCATGGAGAGCACTGGTGTGCGGGTGACCCTGTTCTGCTGGCAGTCAGAATGAGAGCTCTGCTCTGCATATGGAAGTCCTTTCCATGGCCAGTCCAGGGTAGTCTGGGCTCATCGTCATGGTGGTGGGGTGCCCCTCTCGGAGGAGTGCTGTGCTGTGTATGCAGGGTGCTGCAAGCAGTTCATGCGCACAGCACACTCACTGCACAGAGTCAGCGATGCACATAGGGGCGATGCTGCATGCCCAGGGTGCATGCAAGGTGCGGTGTGTCGGGGACGGTGCCACGTGCAGGGTGCGTGTGGTGCTCTGGGTGTTGCATGGCACACAGCATATGCACAGCTCCTGTGTCTGGCACCGGGCAGCCATACTGTCCCCGTGCCCTATCTCCTGTCTCCATGTCCCGTCCCCGTCCCTCTGCCTTATTCCCTGTCCCCTGTCCCTGTATCCTGTCCCCTGACCCCGGGGTCCTGTCCCTGCTGAACTCCTGACCCCAGCGGGGGGGGGGTGGTGGGTGGAAGTGTCTGTGCCCCGCAGCCCTCCGCCCGTGGCCTCCCCACTGCCCACTTCAAAGGCGGTGGGCAGTCCCCCCTCGGGGCCAGCCCAAATTGACACGGGCTTCGCTTTTGTCATGGAGATGCCGCCGGCTCCTTTGGCATTGAGGCGAGGTGCGGGGAGGGCCTTTGTCCTGCCCTGCTCGTGCCCTTTCATGTTCCTCTCCGGGGTTTCCAGCCCGACCGCCGTCCTCTCCCTCTCCCCCTTGTGCGGGGCTCCCTGTTTGAAAATGGTGTAAAATGCCTCATTTGTTGGCTTGCTTCTGGTTTGCTGGCATCGCTGCGTTGGGTTGTCCCCATGCATGGTGCTGGGGATGTGACAGCCAAGAGCCGCACAGACTGCGTGGTGCTGAAGGGTCTGGGCACGGCGATGCACAGCGGCACCCACATCCTCACTGTCCTATCCCCTGCTCCTCTGCCCCATCCCCAGGCCCCACGCTCTGGAAATTGTGTGGAAATTGCTGTGAGACTGTGCTGGATGCTGGGGTTGGGGTCATCCCGGTGGGAGCAGGGGTTGCGGTGGGGCTGAGCATCCCGGGAGGTGGAAAGCAGTGAGCTCCGCTCTGCAAGAAGGAGGGAGAGGCAGGATGCCATTTCCTGGTCCATTTTAAGCACTGAATATAACTCTTTAGGAAAATTACCCCCCCTCCTCATACGCATCAAATGGGAGCCCACAGCTTCTGTGGGGTTTGTAGGTCCAAACGTCTCAGTTTCTTCTGGGAAAGGTGGGAGGGAAAATGAAGGAGGGGGGGAAGATGTAAGGACACCTCTGGATGAAGGGAGCGAGATATAGCGAGGGCAGGAAAGTTCCCCTGATTGAGTCACACAGCAACGGAGTGATTGAATTCTGGAAAGATCAGCCGTTGCGCAGCTTGTATCTCTTAGATTAAATGCACACAAAGGGACAAATGAGCCAGCTGTTGTTCCCTGCACGTGAAGGCAGAGAGGGCTGGCAGGAGCAAAACCCCCTTGGTTTTATGGGACACCTCTGCAAACCCCCCCAGCCCTGGGGTTTCTGCCCATGGGACTGTGCAGCTGAATTCAAACCCACGGCGCCTGCCCAGGCTGCCTTTACATAAACCAAGAGGTGGGTTTGACATAGATAAGGGTGAAATGTTTTATTGGAATCAATAAACCGTACATTAATCAGTCTGGATGGGTTATACCCCTCTCCACACTGTGGGAATAGGAAATGAATGTGCAGGTTGTAAATACGGAGAGCTTCATTGCGAGCGCTGTAAATCATCAGAGGGCTGTAAATTAAGGTTCCCTCTGTCTTCCCTTGTATAAACAGCCATCGGCCGTGGCGTGAAGGCGCTCGGAAGGAGCTGTGCCATGCTCGGAGGCAGTGTTACGCAGGGACGGAGCGTGTGGGGGGTTCTGCTGGCGTGATGCAGAGCCGGGAGAGATCGATGAGAAATCTCCCAGTGACTCAGTGCAGAGTCAGACCTCATGGGGTGATGAGCTGATATACCTGCTGCTAAGAACGTGCGTGCCTCACCCAGCAGAGCCAGCCACGGCACAGGGCAAAGCTCAGCCCGGGTAACGGATGCTAAGCGCCCCAAATTGGGAAACAGAAGGAACAAGATGTCTCTGTGCCTCCTTTCTTCCCAAGCATCGGCCCTCTTTCTGCTCATAAAATCTCCACGAGCACAGTGTCAAACCCTCACGCTTCCTCCTTACTTGTAATTATTTGCAAACTTCCTTGTGAATGGCACCCCTGCTCTATAAAAAGCTCAGGAAGGCGCTGGAAGCGGCAGCGCACTGAACTTTGAAGTTCACCCCCCCCCGCTCGTTAGCTATGTAAATGATGTGTGCAGCCTCCAGGTCACTAATGGACCCGGCTGCAGTGCTCTGTATTGCAAGGGAAAACGTGCCCGGACATCCCTGGGGAGGTGAATGTGCATAGGGCAGCGCAGGGTGAGCAGCCATGGTGGGAGCATCCCAGGGTATGGATGCCTCAAGCATGGGCAGAGGGCAATGTACTGAGCATGCAGCTCTCTGCACTGTTCCAGCTCTGTTTTCACTGTTTCTGGCTCAGTTTTCCAGCTCTGCTTGTTCAGCCCTAGGAACGCTGGAGGAAACATGACATCCACGTAAATGAGACACCAGCCCAGGAGAGGTTCGAGAGGGGTGATGGGGGTGGCTGGAGGACCTGGTCCTGTTTTAGGGACACAGCTGCTCCCCAAGAAACCCTCTGCTCCCCTGGGTCACCTGGAGTGCTGCATGCCGCCGGGGGCCCTATTGGTCCTCTCCCCTTGAATTATTAACCCACAGCCTGCTCCTGGCCTCTGCTGGGGTTTGCTGAGCGCTTAGCCTGCTGGCCAAGGTACAGGTGGTTTGAACTTTCTTAGAATTGACTTTCCTTGAACAAAAAGGGCTTCCCTGGGGGTACCTACATGATGGGCTTGCCTGGTTAATACCCTGGGATTAGCTGAGGGACACTTAATGCTCTGGCCAATGGCCGCTGCTTCCTGCAGGAGACCCTTCAAGGACGCCCACCTCAGTGCTGTTAGCTTTGCGATTCTCCTGGATAAAGGGATGGATCTTTCCCCTGCACTGAGCCCCATAGGGCTGTGAAGGGGCAGACAATCCCAGTGCCCACCTGGGACTCCCACTGTGCCACTGGCTTAATCTGGAGCGTGGTGGCAGCTCTGTGCCCTGGGTCTGGCTGTGGATCCACACCATGCAGGCGATGCTCCGTGCTTGCAGCCCACACGTCCCTGCATTGTGGTCTTTGACCCAGCGCTGGAGCCTGGCTGGCGGCACTTGGCGAGGTGCTCATAAAACCAAGGAGCAGCCCCAGGAATGCACTGGTTGCCAAAATAAAGGCTTGAATCACTGCTCTGCTGAGAAACACTCATCCCAACACCCACCCTGGGGCTGCTGCTCCTTGGCTGAGGAGCGGGTCTGGGCCCGGGATGCTGGACAGGGCCAGACTGCGCTCCCTGGCCCCAGTCTGAGGTCTGCGGACCCGGCTCCTCCTTGCCTGCTCTGTTCCTTCCCAATCACTGCAGCCCTGGGTGCTGGTGTCCTGGTCCATGCTTCTTGGATTTGCCCCCTAGCATATGGGCCCTGCTCTTACCAATAGCAAAGCCACGGCGCTATTCTGAAGTGCAGAGTTTGATCCTCTGTGTGCAGAAGACTATAAAACCACTGGGAGCTGTGGTGCGGTTTTATAACTGAAACATTCCCAGTGTGTGACATATCAAAGCCAAATGAGGTTTTATTGCCAGTGGGGTGGCACTGCTGCTTCCTCTGAGATCTTTGGCACCAGGAAGATCTCCCTGGCTTGGTTTGGTGTTGGCTGACAGCCCTGCGAGGAGCTGCCCTGGGGGCTGCAGGGCTGCCTGGGGGTGGTGGCCACAGTGAGCCCTTCCTGCAGCCCAGCATCTCAGCAATGCCCATTTGTGCCATCTGGAGAGGGAGCCAGGGCAGCCTGGGCAAGGCCATGGGGTGGGAGCTCAGCCAGCATCCCCTCCCTCTGCAGTGCAAACAGAGAGGGGCTGGGGTAGATCCTCTCACATGGTTGTGGAAACCCAGCAGTTGTCTAAATCCAAGGGGAAAGATGTTGGCAGGATCTCATGGAGGTGGAATGTCCTCTGGTTGACAACAATAAGGGGGTCCGTGTGGCTGCAGTCCTTCGTGCCACATTGATTGCCCCATCCATCACACCACGCTTCCTGAGGTGGATGGGAAAGAGCTGAAAATATTGCATGGGAAGGGGAAGTGAAAGCCCTGCCCACTGGTTCCCAGCAGGCAGGGGTAGCGGTGGGGCTTAGACTCCAACAGAGGAGTGAGGATACCAGAGATGGATCTTGGGGGGTTCAGAGTGTGTGTAGGGTGCTCAGGCTTTGGGGCTGCTATTTCCAGAAGGTTTGGGAACAGTAATGTGTTCTGGGCTGTCTGAGCTGAGTATCAGCACGGTGTGGCTGTGGTCCCCTCTGCTCAGCAGAGGGAGCATCGACCTCTCTGTGCAGGCACAGCTGGAGCACATCTGGCTGCCAGATGATGGTGATCCAGCTAGGAGGGTCTTGAGTGCTGGGAACAGACCCCAGCCCTTGTTCCAGGGCTGCACCGTGCAGGATCGCTCTGCTGGCTGCCCTCCCTTTTGCAGTGGGAGCTGTGAGAGGGTGGAGGGGGAGTTGAGCTGCCCATGGCTCTGACCCTGGGACTCCACTCTGATTTGGTATTGCATCTGTGCCTCAGTTTCCCTACCTATAGCATTGCCCAGGCTACATTGGGAGAGGGGGAAAGTTTTCACAGAGAATTTTCCTGGGAAGAAATGGCAAGTAGGACTCTCATCCATGATGTGCTCCATGCGCTGCTTCCAGGCTGCTTGGGGCAGCCCAATCTTTCTGTGTCGGTCATGCGAAGAGCTGCTGGGCAGCAGGGCGTGCAGAGCCTCGGCTCCATCCCCAGCAGCACCTCCCATGCTAAGTGCCTTGCACACTGCCTGGCGCCTGGATTGCCATGTGCCCACGTCCCCAGGCCTGGGGACCTCTGCAGCTGGCAGCGGCACGGCTCTCATCTCTCCAGCTCCACAGCCCCACTTGCTGCGCTCTGACCTGATCGGAGCCCTGATGGCTGCGGTGCTGCTCAGAATGGAGCCAGGGCTTGCAGCCACTGTAATTTTGAGCTGCTTTGACCTGTGAAATGGAGACCTTTGGGGAACTGCATAGGATTATACTCTTGCCTGGTTTGATCCTAGCATTTGCTACAGCTGCCCTGCATCAGCCTCAAAACATCCCACCACTCCACTGCCCATCTCTTTTAGGGGGTCTGTGTCTTGTTGAAAGCTATCCTCTAGACAGGCTAGGGCTGGAGAGGGTGAATTACAGCCCCCTAACAGCCTCCATCATCCCATGGTGCCTTCCTATGCCTGTTTGTGACAGTAGTCCTCTGTGTGCAGAGCTGGAGACAGAGAGCACAGAGCTGGGGTTGGGTTTTCCCTTCTTCTGCCTCTGTTCTGGAGGGAGGGAAGCAATAATGCTGTGTCACTCAGGCTGCATGACCTCAGCGTGGACACCCCAGAGATGCTATAGTACTGTGGTCAAGGGCGGGGAACTCCTGTCTCCCTGTCCTTGTCCTCATCCCCATCCCCATTCCCAGGGCTGCCATGTGGAGCAGATCAGGGCGGGGGTCTCCCTTAACGTGTTTGCAAGTGCGTGTGCACGCACACTCAGGAGTGTGTCCTCTGGGGCCTGTGCAGCACATTGAAGCTATTCCCTTATCTAATCATGGCTCAGGTGAGTGCTATTAGGGTTATACATTAACAGCAGTAACGATGCCCTCTCCCCAAGCTTTGGGCCCTGCCTTGATCCCAACACTGGAATCCTTCCTTCTGGCCCCATGGAAGGATCAGTTTGGCTGCTTGAGCTGTTCCTTTTGTCTTCTGGGGACAAGAAGGAGGAAGTTTGAGTGTGTGTTGGGGCTGGATGGTGCTGGCAGCATGAGGACCCTTGTCCCATCCATGCTCCCACCCACGGCCCCTCCAACAGCCATGGGCCATGCCAGAGACCTGGCACGGCCCCCACCCCAGATTGCCCCATCCCACTGCTCCTCAAGATCCCTGCAGGTACTGGGGTCTTCCCCACAGATGTGAGGGGTCCCCATGAGGAGCCATGATGGCTCATCCCAAATTTCCTCTTTCCTTTCCCAGAGCCATAAAAGGGCCACCGAGGGTGAGTTAAGTGTAACCCAGCATTGATATTCAAGGTAGCCGCATTATTCATTGTCAATAGCATTTCTTGCAAGTCCCTTTCTTCTCCTTGTGAATCGCTCACAATACATTCCTGAATTCAGCAAACATCTCTGAAAACTGCGATTGGTCAAGGCGAGGAAACCTCCATCTCTGGGTTGGTGGCAAGCAGAGCCTTTGCTCCCTCATATTTGCAACGAGCACCCAGGGCTGCACTGGGGTTCACCAAGGACGAGCAGCAGGGAGAGAACAACAAAGCACAGGCGGTGATGGATCTATTTACGGCTGCAGCAGGAAATAATAATTCCTGCTAAAATTCCTGGCAGATGCAGTATCCACAAACCGCCTTGTTTCGTTACTCTTTAATTTCTTTTAACATTAGCTGTCAGTTCCATTGCGTTCCAGCTGTTTTTTTTCACCACGCAGTGGCATTTAAATTGCAGTATCGCAAATAAGATCACTTTTCAGTCATTATCTCTTCAGAAAGGGTATTGCTTCCAAATGAAAAAGGAAAAAAAAGAGAATTCGTATGTGAAAGAAGACATCTTGAGCCCTTGTTCTGGGGGATGCAGTTTTCATCCCTATCCGTGGCGCAGCCTTGCTGCACCCCCACCTCCTCAGGCCATGGGAATATGCACTGTGCTGGGGGCACAGGCAGGGCTGGACCGCTGCTACCCGGTGCCATTTTCCACTGTGTTTTTCTAACAGGAAGCAGTGTTCTTGGCACCATGTGTTGGCTATCTTCTTGCTCAGGTGAAATGTGGGGCTCAGTGGAGCTCTGATCATACCTGGGGAGACCCAAGGACAGATTCAGGCTGGTTATGGCCAAGCACTGCTGGCTATTGAGTCCGTCACTGGGAATGTTTGTGCTTAGTGTGGGCTCTCCCTGCTGTATCTTTAATAGTTACACCATTCTTTTGTGAACACAGTGCGGAGATGATGAAAACCTCTCTTGGTGGCAGAAAAATGCTGTCACTCCTAGGTTTTCCCTCTTCTCCTGTCCTGATCTGTGTGCCTTCAATTGACGGCACTGTGGGTTTGGGCACTGTGGCAATGAGCTGGGCTTCCTACAGCCCTCCGGGCTGGACTTGTCCAGGCAGTATGTCCTCCACCTGGGCTGCAGCTCTTCTCCTTTTGAGGTGATGATCATGGTGCATGGGATGGGGAGACCACTATCTTGGGATGTTACTGAACACCTCCTTCCCTTCCTACCATGAACGGCCCCTATCCCCTGGTGCTTTCCAGCATGGAGAAACACCCTGGTGCTACCCAGGATGGGTATCAAACCCCATAGGACCCAAGGACTCCTATCCTCTGGTCCCATGTTCCTCCAGAGCTCTCTGTGTGCTCGTGCAGCTCCTCCATGCCATTAGTGATGCTCCTGTCCCCCAGCCCTGTTGTCTTACCTTCACTCTGCTCTCTCTGCCAGGCAAGACGAGGACAAAGGACAAGTACCGGGTGGTGTACACAGACCACCAGCGCCTGGAGCTGGAGAAGGAATTTCACTATAGCCGCTACATCACCATCCGCCGTAAGGCCGAGCTGGCCGCTGCCCTGGGGCTCACTGAACGGCAGGTGAGTGCTGGAGATGGATTTGAGAGAGGGCAATGCCATTCCCATTCTGCTTCCAGCCCCCATGGTGCCTCTGGGGTGCTCTTCCTTGTCCATGTCCCCTTCTCTGCATGGCGATCTGTGTCTTTCCACAGGTGAAAATCTGGTTTCAGAACCGGAGGGCAAAGGAGAGGAAAGTGAATAAAAAGAAGCTGCAGCAGCAGAGCCAGCCCACCAGCACCACCACGCCAACGCCCCCAGCCGTGGGCACACCAGGGCCCATGGGGACCCTCTGCAGTGGCAGTGCCCCAAGCCTTGTCTCCTCGTCTCCGCTCACCATCAAGGAGGAGTTCATGCCTTAGCCCCCTCCGCCAGCCATAGACACTGAGAGAAAAGCACTACATGGCAGAGCTTGTTGCTGAGCGCCCAAAGACACCACGTCCCCTGGGGCATGGTGGCTCTGTCGCCTTCCCAAGAGGCTGATGAGCTCTGTCCTACACAAAGCCCATACGTTAGGTAGTGCTGTTCTCCTGTAGGAAACGCGCTGGTCTCTGGTATTGGTAGCCCAAAACCAGTGGGATGAGTCTTTAGGTGGTGGTGGAGGACCCTTTCTGAGGCACATCAGAATGAGCCGGTGGGACGCTTCCTGCATGGTCTTCCTGGTGATCCAGCTGCCTGCTGCTTTGGGGCAGCTCTAGCAAGGCTGAACTAGGGAAAAGACTTGGCTGGACTCAGGGCAGAACAAATCTCAGCTGAGATTGTCTGTAGGATCTGCCACCCCTGGAGCGAGTTGGACAGCAGGAGCTGGGTAGGACCCTCAGCAGTGGGGCTGGAGGGGGAATGGGGGCTCCTTAAACTGAGACAATGGCAATGAGTGTCCTCCATGTCCCCTTGCCACCATCCCCAGCTTCATCCCTGCAACAACAAAGGGCCATCATGAGACCTGCAGATGTCCCACAGATGGACCGCCATGCAGAGGATCTGAGACCATCTTCCAGCATGGAGGAACAAGAACAAGGTTTGCAGTTGGGGCACTGGACAGCTCCAGGTTGCCCAGAAGGGCCGCTCACCTCCCTGTGGCATTGCAGAACCTGCACAGCTCCATGCTGCACCAAGGCACTGCCAGCTGCCGGGACCATCGTGGTGATGGGACAGGTCCTGGCGCAAGATGATGGATAGCTGGCTTCCAAAGAGAGAGATGGGTGGGTTTGTGCTGTTTTCTCCAAAACACAAAAGGCTCTGGGTTTTGCCTGCTTTGTACTCCTCCATGTGCTGCACCATTGGTAACCAATGGCCTTTTTTTCCTGCTGGAAATCCACAGTTAAAATTCCCCTTAATCCTGCTGACTCCTGGGATCTCTACTGGCCCAGCTACCTTACAGCCCAGTTTTGGGTGCCCCAGGGGGTATGCTGGGACACAGGAGGGTTTGAGGCTCCTGTTGGGGCTGTGGCTTCCCACAACCAAGGGTGCAGCGGCTCTGATGGTCCTCTCCTAGAACCATCACTCTGAGCCCCAGCAGGAACAAGAAGTGGAGATGTCCCTGTTGCCTGCAGAGCCCCTCGCCCACTCCTAGCCCATTCTGGCCCAGAACTCACAGTGTTTGCGGCTTAATACTGCACAGCTTCTTGACACCCACTGCACCTACAGCCCCTTATGAGGGTCTGCGTCCCCCACCATGGGGACCAGTGACATCTCCCTGGGGCCACCCCTGCTACTTTGCAGCAAAGGCAGACACTGGTGTTGGCTTGGGACTCCAGCTCAGGGCTTGTGTACAGAAGGCAGAACGTTTTATTTTCTAGGCTTTGGTAAAAATAAAAGCGAGCAGGAGCCCTGTGAGCTGTGGGTGTGTTGCTGCCTCTCCGCATGTGCCCACATTGATGTCCCCAAGTGTGATCAGACCAGCGCCATCAGGGAGGGCATGGACAGATATCCAGATGCAGCAGCCTGGCCCCACAGCCTGGTTGCAGTGTGCCGTGTGCCCATCTCATGAGGGCAGCATGGCTGCAACGTGGCATGAGGCAGCCACGTCCTGTCCCTTGGGTACAGTGGGGATGGCCAAGGGATGGACGGTTTCTCGGGGACAGCCGGGGAAAGGGTGAGGCTGGGCCTTGCTGGTGCTGGAGGCCAAAGAACAAGGCCAGCTGCCCACCTACGTGGCTGCCGCTGATTGGTGCCTGCCAGCCTCTAATCTCATTTTATGGCTCTTGATGGGTTGAATATCCTCCTTGTCCAAGAAGAGCAAACAGAGAATGAGGATGTGAGATAGGGCTTGGGACAGCTGGCATCAGTGCCTGGTCGTGACAGAGAGGGCACAGGTGGGCCCCACTGCCCATGCTGTCCTCTCCCTCATCTTATCACTGCCAATCTCCATCCCAGCCACATCAGATTTGGGGCTGCCATCAAATCCCTGCCCAAAACAGCTCCTCCAGCCTCAAAACACACAAGGATGTGCAGGTGGGGCAGGTGGATGAGGTGCAGGGTAAAGTTCTTCTGGGCAGAGGAGATAGAGGAGCAAAGGAGGGATGGGGCAGAGAGAGGGGCAGAGCAATGGTTTTTTTCTGTGACCTTACAGGAGTGGCTGTGCCCAGTGTTGCGCCCTGCTGAGCCTGGCATGTGGCACAGTGAGGCATCGGTGGCTAAAACAGGCTGGAGAGGCAATGGGAATGGAGCTGGTGCCATAAGGGGAAAGGTACTGGGGTGGATGGGTCTCCTGCCCAAAGAGCAGTGTGCCGTTGGGCACTTCGGTGCCTGCAGGAAGGTGAGGGCCGCACAGAAGGAAGATGCTCTGCCACCACCCTGGAGAAGCTCCCGGTGCCGTTGACAGCATGAAATTCCAACCGATACCCTAATCAGGCGCCTGCCTGTTTGCACAGCGGGGTAAAAGTCCAGCGAGCTGTGGGCTGTGCCCTTGGGTTGCTGCAGCCTGTGTGTGCACAGGGAGCAGGCGCTGGCGGGAAGAGGCCATAAATGCACCCACACACCCAGCACCCCTTCCCCCAACACATACACACCCCTCGTCACCGCTGATGAAATGCATCTGCTGTGTCCCTGCTCCCATGTCCTCCCCTGACTCTCTGCCATCATTCTGGCAGCGCTGTGTCCCCGCTGGCTTTGGCATCCACACCTCCTGGCTGTGCCATACCCATATTTGCACCCCTGGCAGGTGACAGTCACTCATTTTTAGCACCTATGGCACCTACCCCTTGAGTTGCATAGCCCCATATTGCACCATGGCCATATGGGGACACTGGGTGGCACAGACGGGGGACCCTGGGAGCTGTCCCCTTCAAGCCCCTGTGCTTTCTGCCCATTACTTCCCCTGTGCTCACATTGCCTGCATGCACCCTCCTTGGAGAAATCTTGAAATAATCATCAAAATAAGGCCACGCACAACAGGTGGCCGACAGCACGGCAGCCTCCGGCATGGCACAATTCCCAGCAGTGACGAACCGGAGCGCTGTGGCAGCTGCTGCCTTCCCTGTGTCCCATGGAGCAGAGCTGGGCATGGTCCCATCCTGCTGATGGGTAACTCCCTGCCCGCCCCAGTGGAGGGCTGGGCTGTTTGTTTGTGTAGGGCTCGGTCCGTGCTGGTGATACAGGGCTGGGGCTGGGGCAGTACCACGCTGCCAGCAGCTTCCCACCATGGGACTCTTCTCTCTAGGTGGATCCCAAGGGAAAAAAAACCAATGGGCTGCTTCAGATCACACAGGCACGAAAGGCAAACAAAGCATCCCTGCCCCAGCAGGAAGGGTGAGGCTGGGACAACACGCCATGCCATCCCAGGCAGCTCGGTGCAGCATTCCCCATAGCATCCCAGGAGAGGGAGAAGCAATGGATCACCCAGAGGGAAGTCAAAGCTTGGAGACTTCCCAAAAGCTATGTAAGAAAAGAGATGTTTGTTGGATGGTGTATTTTGCTCCTTCCTCCTTTCCCGCTGGGAAACCCAGGTAAATGTTAGCTCTGAAAGACCCACTGTGCAAACTCGGAGGCACTTCATCTGTGCTGGGATTTGCAGAAATGTATTTTCATGCTCACGACCTGATTCCTTTGGGGGAATTTTTACAGAAGTGCTTGGAGGGCTGTAGGAACATGACTCCTATTACATAGCAGGGAGTTTCGGGGCTTCAGTCCTAGCTCCTTCTCTATGCATATCTCCAGCATCTGCTCAGCCTTAAAGTGGTTGGGGACACGTTTGGGTCAGGCTGGAGTACCACAAAGTGTTTGCAAAAGAAAGGGGCACACACTCCGATGGGCACAGCATGAGGAAAGTGAAGCACAAGAAGAAGGAAAGAGGCATTGCCCTGAGGCAGCCAGCAGCTCTCCTGGTGGC
The DNA here is from genome assembly GCA_016647715.1 of Pavo muticus. Lineage (NCBI taxonomy): Eukaryota > Metazoa > Chordata > Aves > Galliformes > Phasianidae > Pavo > Pavo muticus. The sequence continues at coordinate 3,440,598 of JACDJE010000957.1, read as the reverse complement.
CCCAGAGCATGTGAGGTCGTCCCCTCCTGCAGCCCTGCTGGGGACATTTTGTACCACAGAAAGGAGAGAAAGAGCCAGGGACCAGCTTCTTGCCTCCTCACCTGGGGTTTGACTGAGCACAAAAGGGACAAATCCCAATCCCCTGAGCTCTGGGTCTGTGGGATCCCACCAAACACTCTGCATGAACACTCACATTCTGGGGAGATGACCTGTGCTCTAGGACCTGTCCCAGGATGGCTCCAGCCCCCAACACTGAGAGGCAGTGGTCCTGCCCAAAGGGACTGAGGGCTGCCCTGGGCTGGGGGCTCCGGCTGTGTGCTGCCCAAAGGAAAATCAGTGCAGGGCTGGCCAGAAAGCTGCTGGGAGCTGTTGCACTTGTCCTGCTACCACCACCCCTTGGGACACGTGGGACCCCCGTGTTCCCAGCAGCAGGGTGTCTGAGACCTTACACATCCATGCCACATGTAAAACAGCATCCTCTCCTCCTCACTGCCCTGCTTGGGACCGAGGCCCCGGACCCCCCCTCCAGCAGGGGTACGTTTGACAGACAGCCCTCCTGCAGCCTGCCCAGAGCTGTCCCCTCCCTCCCTCCCCGCTCAGCGTGCAGCCAGCCCCAACTCCAGGCAGATCCTTCTGCCGAGCTGTGCCCCCTCTCGCCCCTTGCATCCATCTACCGTGGCAGCCCTCTCTGCCCGCCTGCTCTGCTCCCCCTTCTCCCTCCCTACCTCCGTCTGCGGAGCGAGAGAACAAGTGTTGGAGCGGGGAGCGCATAGCAACAGGATTCTGGGATGAAGAAGATTCGGCAGCAGCAGCTCCGCAAGGTGAGAGCCGATGTGGGAGCGCGGGGACATCGCGTGCCATCGCCCTGTGGGGTGCACGGCTGGGGGCATGGATTGCAAATTGGGTGGGGGGCATTCAGAGATTGGTGGGGGTCATTTCGTAGAGACTTGGTGGAGGGATACATCCCCAGCCCCTGCCCCCAGGCAGGTGCTGCTGGCAGTGATTTGTGCCAGAGATGCCCGGGTGGGTGGGCACTAGGTGCTCGGTCCCACAGTGCTGCTCATGGGGATGCTGCCCCCTGATGTAGGGGGCTCGGGGGCTCCGGGTTCCCCCATGGGATCAGGACACAGCTGGGCTGCTGCTTCCCTGCCCAAGGCTGGGGTTGTAGGGTCTCAGGGGACCCAGGTGGTGCTGGACCCTGAGCTCCCCTTGTGCCCTTGGGAGGCCAGCAGGGCTAGGAATCCTGCTGGGAGCCCTTTGAGACCCAGCTCTCAGACTTCCCCATCCCAGACTCACCCTTCCAGTCTTTCGTCTGCCCCTTCACCAGGGACAGAGCCCTTTCCAGTGCCTTTCCCACATGGGGTTGGGTGCTGCAGAGCGGCTGAGCGGCAATCCCAGCTCCCATGTTGCTATTCCTGCATGTGGGTGCTGCCCAGAGCACTCCTGGGCACTGCCCTTCACCTTTTTGCTCTGCCTGCTAACCGCAGCTTGAGGATGGCTCCAGCCCATGCCCAGCCTCCAGCTGCAGGAATGAAAACCCTAAGAGTTTTGTCCATGACAGGAAATTCCTGGGATGCTGGGACGTGATGTAAAAACCCAGTGCTGGCCTGGCACAAGGCAGCAGCTCTCTGGCAGCCCTATGCCTTGCTCCGTGCTGCTGGGAGGCAGCTCTGTCCTCTCCCATTTCCTACAGATCGCTTTTTCAGATCATTCGGCGACTGCAAGATCCATTCAAAGTTCTCCTTGTCCCTCCGAAAGCCTTTCTGAGACACACGAAGGAATTTCTCTGCTGCTCACGGTCCTGTTTAACATTTAGTCAGGAATACATTTAGTCCCACAGCAATCAGCCCGAATGGAAAGCAGATGCCTCCGGAGTTATTTCCCCATCTCTGGTGCTGCTCGGGGCCCTTCACTATCCAGCCACTCAGAGCCCTGGGTGGAGGGCAGGAGGGGGTGTCCCCCTCAAGTGGCAGGATGCCATGCCTGACCCTGGGCTGGGGTTTCCCTGGAGCTGCTGGAACCACTCACACAGCCCCACAACCCCAGCAGCCCCTTCTCACCTGCATCCGCTTCCTATCTGCAAGCCGGGAGTTTCAAGCCTTCCTACCAGACATATAATTCCTCCTTAATAGAGATCTTTCTTGGGCTTGAAGGATTTTTGCTTTTGCATAATAGTATTTCTGTAAGAGCTGAGCGGATTCATTTTTTTTTTTCCTATGTGGGATTGCTTATATGATTCAGGGATTGTTTGGTGCAAGGGTGGGAGCCTGGCACTGGGATGTCCCCATGTCCACAGGTGCTGCGGTGCAGAGCCTCCTCGTGCTATGCCACAGCCTGACCCAGCACAGCCAGTGGGTTTTTTTCTGCAAGAGATTAACAAGCAACTTGAACTGATCCGGAGTGACTCACATGGCACAGACACACTGTGCTCACGGCACAGAAATCTGCCTTTGGGCGGCATTTCCTCAGTCAGACGCTGTGGTTCACACACAAAATGCTCAACAAATCACGGACAAAACAACACCACGATGCCAAAAGTATGAATTGAGGCAAAACATGATGAGAAAACCAACCTGGAGCTGGCTGGCTTCTCGCAGCTCCAGCTCCGTGCCTGCTGAGTTTTGTAGAGGTTTAAGTAAAGCAGTTTGCAGATAATAATTAGCACAGGATAATTTCACTGTGGAAGCCAGCTGGTATCTTACCAGAATCTCAAACACTTTCTCTTCTCGGTGCCGTTTGCTTTGCTGACCTCTTTGGGAGCATCCCCTGGTGCACGATGCAAAGCGGTGCTGTGCTCGAGGATGGTGATGCCAGGGGAGCGGATGGTCCCTGTCTGCCTGTAACCGGTCTGAAAGATGGCAGCTCTGCATGCAAAGCACTGGAGCAGAGCTGTGCGTCAGCCTCCGCTGGGAGAGAAAAGCCCTGTTATGACAGAGGCTGAAAGAGGGCATTAGTCCTAAAAAAAAAAGGGCTGAAAGCGAGCCGCAGCGTGAGATTTCCACCTGAATCAGTGAGGTGTGCAGCTCTCTGTTGTCTGGGACAAAGGTGGTCTGGAATCCTTAAATACTGCATTTTACAAATCGTTTTCATTCAGATGATCAGCCCAGGCTTTGTGTGATGGGTGAGGATCCGTGTGATCTGGGTGATGCAGCCCCCCCTGTGCCTCACCTGCCCCCGTGCTCCCACTGCCCCACCTGGCAGAGATCGCGGGGAGCACAGCTGGTGTCTCAGCGGGGATGCTGCAGCACAGTCTGTCCATCATCTGCAAACATGGTTTGTTGTGGGTCATGGATGTGCGCTGGGTTAATTCGTGGGTATGGACCCGTTCTGGAGGAATTACTAAATCAGAGAGCTCAGTTAAGGAGCTGCAGGAGGGCTGCCAGGTGGCAGCGGTGTTTTGTAGTGACGGTATTATATTTAGGTCATGGTTTTACGTTGCAGCCTGAAGCTTTTCCTCCAGCCCGTGCCCTGTGGCTATGGCATGCAACAGGGATGAGCTTTTAGGGATGGCTGCTGCAGCCAGGTTTGGGTTTCGATGCCGCCCCTTTGCTCAGGTGAGCATCTCAGGTTGGCTCTGGGAAGAGCTGCCAGCTCATCCCACACCAGGTGGATTCACTTGGTGCTGGTGGGCAGGAGCAGGGTGAGAGCACGCAGCCATCACAGAATGGCTCCTTGTCTCCATGGGAACTGGCAGCAGGATCAGCCCAGGCTGGACGGAGAGGAGGAGAAGAAACATGAGGAGGAAGGCGGTGTGCCACGTACAGCACACTCTGCATCCCAATGGGAAGGAGGACCCACAGCTCTGGGCTTATCCCCCCACATCCACATCTCACAGGCTGGTGCTCTATGGTCTATGAACTCAGACACAGAGATAGTTGTTTTTCCCTTTTAAGACTCCAGAAGAAGGGGGGGCTCCAAGCTGGGAATCCCCCTGCCCTGGTCCTGGTGTCCTGTTGGCAGGGACACCTCTGTCCTCTTGCCTCACTGGAGCTGAGCCCAATGCACACCACATGGAGAGGGCTCTTCCCATGCCATCCTCATGCCTGTGTTTTGGAGATGAGAAAACCTTATTGTGGCCCCTTGAGATGATTTCATGATGAAACCGCCTTTCCCAGGGGGTTCTGGCCATGTGGGATGGATTTGATCCCCTTTCAAAGGATGTCAGCTTGCTTTAAAGCCATAGGCTTTGTGGTGCACAGAGAACCACCAGAAAGGGGACAAACATCATCACTGTGAATTAGTGGTCACGAATTTACACCTCTCAGAGACCCTTCCCTCCCTTCTTCCCCTGCTTTACCCCTTCCTTCCATCCCTGGCCACCCTCTCCTATTCCTGCACCCTCTCTCACTCAGCCGGTGACACCAGAGCTCCTGGTGAGCCCCAGCAGCCAGGACGGAGACCTGGGCTCCCAGTGCCCAGAAGACAGAGGGAACTGGACGGGACGTCTGGATTTCCTCCTCTCCTGCATTGGGTACTGCGTGGGCCTGGGAAACGTCTGGAGGTTCCCCTACAGGGCTTACACCAATGGAGGAGGTACTCGTGCATCCTTCCAGCCACATCCCCATATCACTGAGTTGGGCAGGTCCCTGAATAGACACCCCTTCCCCATCTCGGGGCTGAGGAGCAGTGATAACTGGAGAAGATCATGGTGTTTGTGAAAGATTTGAGGAGAAAACATTCTGTGCGTGTGGGCAAAGCAAAGCAAGGTGCGAATCACAGCCCTTCCTCTGCACCAGGGGCACAGTGCCCTCCGGGATCTGGGGTGGGCGATAGTGTGGGGAGCTGCTGCTGCCCCTTTCTGCAGAGTTAATATTCTGGCCCCTTCCTGGGAAGGCAGTGGGAGGTTGTGGTAAGGATATATTCCTTTTCCTAGGTGGGCTTTAGTTGTTCGCTCTGCATTAATTTCAGAGTTGTTTTCCTTTTCGCTTCCCGTAGGAGCTTTCTTGGTTCCTTACTTCATCATGCTGGCCATCTGCGGGATCCCCATCTTCTTCATGGAGCTGTCACTCGGGCAGTTCTCCAGCCTGGGGCCTCTTGCTGTCTGGAAGATCAGCCCTCTGTTTAAAGGTGCGTGAGTGAAATCCAGAGCCCCTGCAGTGCTTCTGTGAGAGCTGCTGGATGGGGCCATGGACCAGAAGCCTCATCCCACGATCCTCAAAGGTTAAATGCTGGGGGAAAATGAAGCTGGCCAGGCTGCTGGGTCAGCCATTTGGGTAGCTGCAAGATATGTATGAGCTACCTGTCTTCAGAGTCTCTCCATGTCCTCATCAGCTCTAAAAATTATATGAAATTATATGAAAAGCTGAGTCAGACAGTGTACAAAATACAGCACTGAAGCTAAGCAATGGCTGTTAAAAAGGTAAGAACACAGTGTTCAAAAAAAGGTCAGATCGAACACTCTCAACATTGAGCTGGAGCAAAATCCTCTGTATAATGCCTAAAAGAAGGTTGTAGTGATGTAGGGGGTTGATCTCTCAGGTTACCAGTGATAGGACAAGAGGGAATGGCCTTGAGTTGCACCAGGGAAGGTTCAGCTTGGATATTAGGAAACATTTCTTCTCAGAAAGAGTGGTGATGCAGTGGCACTGCTGCCCAGGGAGGTGTTTGAGAACTGTGGAGATGTGGCACTGAGGGATGTGGTCAGTGGGCACGGTGGGATGGGCTGGGGTTGGACTTGAGGGTCTTAGGTCTTTTCGAACCTTAATGATTCTATGATTCTATGGAGTAGATTATCAATTCACATGCATACAGAGGTCAATAAAGGGGATTCCCCAGCAGGTGAACCTCTGCCTTGGAGCCGGTTAACCATGTGACTGCTGAACCCCAGTGTCTGACCCTGGATATGGATGCACTCTGCTCCAGAGAGATGGCTCACTACTTCTTTACCCTCTCCTTCCTCCAGGCATTGGCATGGGCACCATCCTCATCGTCTCCCTGGTGGCCATTTACTACAATATGATCATTGCTTACGTTCTCTTCTACCTCTTTGCATCCCTCACAAGCGACTTGCCCTGGCAGCACTGCGGCAACTGGTGGAACACTGACCTGTGCCTGGACCACCGCGTCATCAAGGCGGGGAACACCACCCTCCCCGTCAACATCTCCAACACCGTCAGCCCCAGTGAGGAGTATTGGAGGTGAGGAGGTGTGGGGAACAGGGAGAGCACAGGGATAGAAGAAGATGGACACTCATATTGTGGATGCAGTGATGAGCTCACTGTCAGCACTGGGTGATAACCCAGTTTAGCCATTGGGATTATATCTCTGGGCTGTGGGATGTGTCCATTACCTAGTGTTGCTTTGATGGCCTGGAAATACTTTAGAAGGAGATGCATCCCACAGCTCGACCAGCCAGGACTCACAACCAGCCAGGGTTCCCTCACGGCTCTTCAGTGCATTGTGGAGAAGTCCCACTGACTGCTCACCAGCCATTCTCCTTTTGCCCTAGCCGCTACGTTCTGCACATCCAAGGGAGCTCTGGGATCGGGGATCCTGGCAGGATCCGCTGGAACCTGTGCCTGTGCCTGCTCCTTTCTTGGACCATCGTGTACCTGTGCATCTTAAAGGGAGTCAAATCCTCCGGCAAGGTAAGGGCTGGATGGTCTCTTCAGGGATCTACAGCAATGCCCTCCAGTGTCTGCATTTCTCCTTGCATCTGGGGAAGTGAGGGCCATAAACATTAGCTAGACGCAGGCCATTTGGGGGTGGCATGCACCAATGCCACTGGCCATGCTGCATCCCAAGGACCTCAGCACTGCAGGGTGATGCTGGGTGACCCGGTGTCCCATCCCAGGATGTGCTATAGCGGATCAGGTGCACTGCCCCAGCTCTACAGCCAGCCCTGCTCTCCCACAGGTCGTGTACTTCACCGCCACCTTCCCATACCTCATCCTGGTGATGCTGCTTATCCGTGGTGTGACACTGGAGGGGGCCTGGAAGGGAATCCGCTTTTACCTCACACCCCAGTTTGACCACTTGCTGTCTTCCAAGGTGAGCAGGGCTTTTAGCAATTTGTCCAAGACACAAAAATGAATATTCTCCTGTCATCTCCAGCACACAGCAGAGGCAGTTCCCCTTCTTGGGAGTCTTTTCTGGCCAGCTTCTGGACCAAAGTTCTCCCCCTCCTCCACCAGACCAAAAGCATTTCCATTCAGCAGCTTGTCTCTGCTCCACACGTTACCTATGCTGTGCTTCCCACCCCTGTGTCTCCAGGGGGTTTCCAAACCCTGGCTCCCCTACACTTTTTTTCCCCCCAGGTGTGGATCGAAGCAGCCCTGCAGATTTTCTACTCCCTTGGGGTAGGCTTTGGGGGCCTCCTCACCTTTGCCTCGTACAACACCTTTCATCAGAACATCTACAGGTGGGAGCCAGATACTATCTCCTAAAAATCATAGGTCATGGAAAATCAGGGAAGCCACAAAAGCCTTGGCTGTTCCCCAGCACCCACTCCAGGCACAGGCAGAGAGGGGACTCTGGGTGCTCAGCAGATTCCTTCCACAGAGGAAAGCAAGCTTGGGAGAAACCCCACAGCACGACCCATGTCATTAGATACAGGTTCCTTGTACCTCTGGAAAGTACCCACTGAGGGAGGCCCTTGGGAGAATCGCATTACAGTGAAACCAGGGCTGGCAAGGCCACCCCAGCATGGGGCTGCTATGCTCAGAGCATTTGCTTTCTCCTCTGTAGGGACACCTTCATAGTCACCCTGGGCAATGCCATCACCAGCATTTTGGCGGGGTTTGCCATCTTCTCCGTTTTGGGATACATGTCCCAGGAGCTCGGGGTCCCTGTCAATCAAGTGGCCAAAGCAGGTGAGGTCAAGGACCTGTTTTCCCGGACCATCTGCCAGGGCACAGCAAGGAGCGGGGAAGGGGAGGTGTGGGGCAGATCTTTCATTCCCTGTAGCACCTTCATCTGGGATGGGGATGATGGGAGACTCCCACCCCACTCAGGCACAAGGATGGAAGGCAGCTGAGGGTGTCAGTGTGAGGGATGGAGCTGCAGGCTCGGTTGGCCAGGAAAGGGAAGGAGGAAGATCACTTCCTGCCATGCAAATCTTAAGCAACACTAGGTGATGCCTAACAATGGCATGAGCAAGAAACAGGCTTATTCTGAACCTCAGCACCTTCTCCTGCCCATCTTGCAGGGCTATGGGCAGGTCCCCACTGCAGCGTCATGCTGCTGGGGCCTTCTTTCCTCCATGCCCTGCTCTGTCACCCCCTTTTCACCCTGCTGTCCTTTACCTCCCCTAGGTCCTGGTCTGGCTTTTGTGGTGTACCCCCAGGCCATGACAATGCTCCCCCTTTCTCCATTCTGGTCTTTCCTCTTCTTCTTCATGCTGTTAACCTTGGGCCTGGATAGCCAGGTAAGGACAGAGCCCACCAAGCCAGCTGCAGTGCCAGGCATCCCAGGGGGATCAGGGGATCCTCTTTTCCTTCCCATGCAGTTTGCCTTTATGGAGACTATTGTGACAGCAGTGACAGATGAATTTCCCTACTACCTGCGACCAAAGAAAGCTTTTTTCTCGGCTGTCATCTGTGTTGGCCTCTTCCTGATGGGACTGATCCTCACAACAGAGGTAAGGATGCACTGGGGACTGACCCTGTCCTAGGAAGACAGAGATATTCATGTCAGCTAAAACGGTGGGAGAGAGATGACTGATGGGACTGGGTTCCCTAGGGATGTGAAGTCCCACAGGGAGTAACACAGCATTACTGTCCTTGTACCAACCCCAGAAGAGAAGTGATGTCTCCTGAGGCTGCCAACACAGGGTGAGGGGTATATGACCCCACAAGTGGGAGGATGTAGGTAGGATTTTATTGGGATGTTGGTCCCGGAGATGCTGGTCACTGTGCTTGGACTCTGCAGGGCGGAATGTACTGGCTGGTCCTGCTGGATGACTACAGCGCTGGCTTTGGTCTCATGGTGGTGGTGATCACTACCTGCCTGGTGGTGACACGTGTCTATGGTAAGAGGGTCTGTCCCATGAGGACATGGGGAAGAGCGGGTATGACAAAGAGGGTGGGGTAGAGTGACAAAGAGGTATTTGGAGGGAGCAGGACGGGAGCCAGCAGCCTCGCAGTGGGGCACGAGGCACCTCTTCTTGTTTCTCCTTCAGTGGATTCACTTCCCAGAGATATCTGTGGGACTGAGCCTGGTCCCTCAGACCAGTTGAGTCCTCCTTCCTGCATTTCCAGCTGGGAGGAGAAATGCTTCTTTGCTGTTAGAGGAAAATGCAAATCACTGCTCTTGCCACTCTGGTCCTGGGAGATGGCAGCTGCTGAGTCCTTGTCCCTGTCCCTTCTCTAGGCATGAAGAGGTTCTGCAGAGACATTCACATGATGCTGGGCTTCCAACCAGGGCCCTACTTCAGAGCCTGTTGGATGGTCCTGTCCCCAGCTACGATGATGGTAACCACCGGGCTAGATGGTGCTAGCATCCCTGGTGACCTCCCCTTGTCACAAGTTGCTCTGTTGACCTCTCAAGGGACCGCTCTGGTTCTGCTGGGAGGTTTTCTTGGGCCTTGTTTGAGAGCTCTGGGGAGCTTTGAGCTGACTTGGCTTTCCCCCCACCCCACAGGCACTGCTGGTGTACAACATCATCAAGTACCAGCCCTCTGAGTATGGCAGCTACCGTTTCCCTGCCTGGGCTGAGGCCCTGGGCATCCTCATGGGGCTCTGCTCCTGCCTGATGATTCCTGCAGGCTTGCTCATGGCTGTGTTGCAAGAGGAAGGGACACTGTTGGAGGTAGGAGGCCCTGAAGCACCCCAAAAATGTGAGCAGTTGATCCTGAGCCCCTGCCCATCCTGGTGAGCCCTGTGCCATCTGGTGATTTGCTGCCTGTGAAATGCACGGAGTGTTGTCCCTTTCATGTGGTGGGTACAGACATGTGGGACTTCACAGCCATTTTGCAGTAGAAAAGGCAATACAAGGAAGCAGTGGTGCAGAAAGGCTTTGCCCAGGGGCAGGCTGTGTAGCTGCTTGCAGCATCCCAGCCTGGGTTTTGCCTTGCTGCTCTCCCCTGGCTGCTATGAGCAGAGCTGCAGCGCTTGCTGCCCTCCCCAGGCTGCAGCCTTTGGAAGCAGGAGCCTGGTCCTGGGCATGGTGATGTGGCCAGGAACCACCCTGATGGATGCTAACCCATTACCTAGGGGGCTGTTATCCCACACCATGGGGCCATAGCCCTGCACTAACTCCCAGCTCCCACAAGCCTTCCCCCCCATCCCATGCAGACCAACAGACAGCTCCAAAGCACAGAAGGGCAGTGAGACAGTGTTGCCTTCTCCAAACGCTGCAGGACAGGCTTTTTGGCCCCTTCCTTCTCACACTGGGGCTCATCCCACTAAGGGTATGAATGATAGCAGGGAGCACAGCAGGTGCCATCCCACAGCGAGCACCCACATCCCTCTACCCATCCCTTCACAGCGCTTCCAGCAAGCCAGCCGTCCCACCATGGACTGGGGCCCGTCACTGGAGGAGAACCGGACTGGTACATATGTGGCCAGCCTGGCTGGCAGCCAGTCCCCCAAACCACTGATGGTGCACATGCGGAAATATGGGGGCATCACCAGCTATGAGAACACGGCCATCGAGGTGGACCGGGAGATTGAGGAGGAAGAGGAGGAGTCCATGATGTGAGAGGATGAGCCCTCCTCTTTACACTTTGGCACTTCAAGCTGGCTCAGGGCTGGGTAGGCTTTTGGGATCTGCTGGCCTTTCTGGACCCCTCACCACCACCCCAGCCCTGCCAGGGCAGAGATGCTGCCTGTACTGTCACCCCCAAGGTGTTTGTGTTCAGTGTGGCAAGGTGTGCAACAAGTCCATATGTTCATGTGACAATGTCTGTGCAAGCATCTGGGCTGCCCCAAGCCCTTGGCCCCAGCTCAGGGATGCTTGGTGCAGAAAGAGGCAGTCCTTTGAGTTTGTGCGTTCTCTGCTAATATGTGTTTAACTCCAGCAACCTACAAACACATGTGAGAAAGGATTTCAATATCCTACATGCCCTGAGGAAGGTCTGTGTCAGTGCCCTCAGAGGTACTCCAGCAAAACCAGGGTGCATCAGCATCCCGCTGAAATGTGACCTAATAAATGAGCAGTCAAAAAGATTAAGAAGGAAATAAAGTGCTTTATAAATAAACTGGCCTGGGACATCTTGAGATTATAGGCCCCTACAGGGGCAGGGCTGAGGCAAGCTGAAGAATGGGAAGAGGCTGGGTCTCTGGTTCCCCATAAATGCAGGAGCTCATGCAAAGGACTCAACCAGACCCAGCACCAAAGCACGCAAGTGCGGCTGCCCCCAGCATACCTCCTGCCTGGGGAGAGGAAGAGGAGCTCACACAGCATCCATAAAGGCACATCCAGAGGGGGTTCCAGGCACATGGGGCACAGACACCTGGTGCGTTGTCCAGTGCATCTATGTTCTGCTAAGGTAAAAACCACAATGAAGAATAAACAAAAATGAGGGCTTATGCCGGGATTATGCCTGTAGCCCTAATGTACTGGGCTCCCCAGGGCAAACCTGGCACAAGGCTTTTCTGGCATGGCCATGTCATCATGTCACCCATGTGTGCCAGGCTCCAGTATGCTGCACAGCACGTAGCCACCTTGGGGAGAAACCAGCCAGCTCTCCAGCAGCACCCAGCAGCAGTCTGTACTGCTCCTCAGTGTTCCTTCTCTAGCACTGTGGGGGATTTAATTATTGCCTTTGCATCTCTGGGTCCATGGGGATATTCTCCAACATGTCCTCCTGTTGCCTTCCTCCCCACACTGGAGGCACTGAGCACACCTCAGCTCGCTTCTCAGCTGGCTCTGACCTTTATTCTTCCTCATCAGACCCCTTCCCTGGGCCCTTTGGGCTGTGGCAGTGCGACCGTGCCGCAAAGCACCTCCATCCGCTATGCCCTGGGTTAATCATTAGAGGCCAGCCATAAAAGTGTCGCTGATGGAAAGTTCAGGCTGTGGTGGCTGGGGAGCGGGGAGGGCCTGCCATAAACATTTATGGCCCCAATGAATCCTCGCTCTAACCTTGACACTATTTGCTGAGCGGGAGGCCTCCGGAGGTCATGGTGCTGCCCAGCCACCGCGGTGTGCGGGCCGGGGACCCCGGCTGGCCTGGCCCTGTTGGGAGATGGATAGGATGTGGTGGAGCAGGTGGTGGGCTTGGACACTTCATGGCGTCACTGCTGGCCACCACACACTGGAGGCACTTGGGACACCCTCACAGGATGTGCAGATGGAGGATTTTTGAGCTGGGCACTCTGCTCTGGGCTCTGCGTGGCTCCACGGGGTCCTGGCCCCGCATTCCCCCTGGAACCCTACAGGCTGCATGGCTGCCACCGCTCGGAGGGCAGGGACACGTCCCCTGGGCACAGCACGCTGGGACACAGCACTACATCCATCCTACACCTCCATACGTTCCACCCTCTGGGTAACACCCTGCTCTGCCTCCACACTGACCTTGTAGCAACACTTTTTGGCACGGAGAGATGAAAACACTGCCAAGGGGCAGAGGTTGGCCTTGGGACAGGCCTCTCCCTGCTTCCCTCAGCACAGCCTTCTGCTGACACCTCGTGGGACCGCAGCACCACTGCAGGCCCGGAGCCATGCCCTGCAAGGCCACCCCATAGCTCCAGATCACCCCTGAGTTCTTCCTGCTGCCCTCAGAGCAGCCCAGCACTGCGTTCCCATCACTCTGCACTGGGGACAGCCAGGGCTGGGGGTGACATGAAACTCACATGGTAAGCCCAGGAACCCAGGCCTTGCTCTAGGCCTCACTGCTTTCGAGGGCAGCGATAGGGGGATGCAGACGGTCTGAGTCACTGCAGTTACGGAGAATCATCCGTTTCCATGCTCAGAAGTTGTTAGCTATTTATTGCACTTGAACACCAAGAATAAAACGGACAATCTCCCTCCCGCCCCGCGCCCGGTCCCCCCGCTGCCCTCCCCACGTATCGCATCCAAGTTGAGCAGTGATCGTTCTGTTCGCAGCCACATGTTCTGAAAACAAAGGACAAGGAAACGATACCAATCCCTCCCCCCCCGCATCGAGTGCCCACTGAATCCAACGTGGTCGCACCGCTGGAAGGACTGAGTGAGCGTACAAAAGGATAAAGGCTTCAGCTGCAACCGTACGGACTTACAGACACAGGGGACGGGCAGCTGCCCCTCCCCAGTGCCTGGTTTATGTTGCTTGACAAAGCTCGGTATACTCTTAATTAATATATTTTTTTTGCAGTCATCTTAAATAAATATTTCCATAGAGAATTCCTGTATGCATATATATATTTATATATATATATATATTATATAAGAGAGAGAGATCTCATTTTTTTCTTAAACCACTGTGAACATATTTTCCCTGCTTGTCCAAAAAATGTTACAAAAACTCTAAAATTGTGCAACAGTTAGAAAAAGGGGACAACAACTCAAGGAAGGAAGGAGCCACTCAATACAGCCCGCTCCCCTCTCTTCTGTACCGAAGGGCAGGAAGGACTGTCTGCTGAGGGGGATGGCCTCTGGGGGACAGATGGCACAGAGGTCAGTGTCCCCTACTTTGATGTGCCCACAGCCTGTTCAAAATCTGAGTTTCCCTGTCTGGAATGAAAGGGCTGGGATCTGCACTTCTGGAAATGGGCAATGGCAAAGTCTTTGTCCAGCTAGCAGGAGTGTGTCGTTTGCATCAAGATAGTTCTGTAGACCATGAGAAGTGTCCCGTGATGGAAGATGGTTTGCCCAGCTCCTGGGATGATCAGAGGATTTGGTTTTGGGATTTTCTGCTGGCAGACAGCTCTTGGTCCATGGGGCTACACGTAACGCGTAGCTGCCCTTTGAAACACAGCTCTACTGTTTACTGGTGTTTCTCAGATGTCCATGAGCTTCAAGTGCTGCCAGCTCCATCCTGCGTGCCTCCACAGGGTCATAAATTCATATTGGGCCGAGGGAGAAGAGGCAAGTTTGTTGGTTTTGGTGTCTGGCAAATGGAGCATTTATTTGGGAAGGGGAAAGAGCTGTCCTGGCTGTGCCTGCCTAGAAGGAGGAGCAGAGCATTTGCTCCCTCCAGCAAAGAGCAGAAGCCCAGGGGTGGCCTCTTCTCCTTCCAGAGTGGATATACCAGCAAGACCTGAGAAATGAAGGTGTTGCAGCTGAAACTGGACCCTGGCAGTCCAGAAAGGAAAAGGAGCAGCTCCCAACTCCACCTGTGGGTCTGGGAGCCTCAGAACACCACAGCAAGTCCCCAGATTCGGTTATCTGCAGTGGTCTGAGAGATGGAAGAGATGAGTAATTTGGAGGACTTCTGAGTTTAGACTGATCTGGATGGACAGACAAGTCAGGCTGTACCTGCACTAGGATATTAGGTGATATCTGGCCTTGAGGATAATGGGGAAAGGAAGCCCATGGCAGTAAACTCCATCCCAAGAAGGTGGCATCATCCATATTGCATATTGGGAACATCTCCTGGACCTTGTCATCACTTGATGACAGGACTGTGGTTGTATTGCTGAGGCAATACCAGATAGCATGCAATACAGTTGGTGCCAACAGCACAAACACTCTCTAGCAAGAACATCTGGTACAGATGTAACTGCAGCATTCCTTGCTCTGCAAGCCAAAAAAAAAAAGGCTGTTACAGTTGATTATGTTGATTTTTTATAAAGTAAGTTTTCCTGCAATTTCAGGCAAAAATCAAGAAATGCAAAGGAAGACAGACAAGGTTTTTCACCATGGCTACTAAAAGAAAAGGTGTTGGTTTATCAGTGCTTGTTCAGAGATGCTCTGGGGATACAAAAACCTGCTCTGGAGACCAGGGTGAGGTGGGGAGAGGAACCAGGCAGAACAGACCTCTAAAGTGCGGGTGCTTAACACTGCCAACTTAGGCAGGTTGGGAAGTTGGGTCTTCCTTGGTCAGGCTTCGGCTTGACTGGAAGACTAGAAAGAGTTGAAAACAAGACTCTAATTCCCTTTGAAGAACTGGGAGCATTTTGGGTGTTGCAAAGACCTCCAGGTGCCTCGCAAATAACCTGTCCCTGGAGAGATGATGGTAGGGAAGCCTCAAGGAAGAGAAATCACCTCCAAAAAAACAGCTCAAAGCCTCTCTGTAAACCAAGATATTCTCCTCAACCAGCAACTGTCTGAAGTGGGCTCCTAGTAAAAGGACATTGCATCTACCCCACCATCCCATCTGTCAGACCCAACAAACCCTGTCCCAGCCCTTTCTCCAGCAGTGTCCACTGGAGCAGCTTCATCATAATAGCCCAGAGCTGTTGGCAGCTCCAAAACTAGGCTGAGCCCCACAGCCTCCTCCTTTCTTGCCAATTTCACACCCATCTGCAGTACAGCTCTGACATCAGGAGGTGGATGAGACCCTTGCCATGGCTGATTTCAGAGCCAATGCTGGAGAGGAGGGAGAACTGTGAAAGAGCTGAGTCCTTCCTTTAAAAATGAAAAAAAAAAATCAGCACTACACAACTACAGGAAGAAAAATGGGTCTGTGAAAGCACCCCAACTCTATCTTAAAAGCTTATTCTCTCCCTGAATAGATATCCCTGCTTTGGGGGCAATTCTTGCAAGCCAACATAGCTCCACAGTCAACCAGCAAAGGTCCACCAAAGGCATGGGGACATGTACTTGCATCCGAAGAGGACCATTGAGATTTCTTCCCAAAAAAGTCTCTCCTATACAACATTGCCAGCAACAGTCACAGTCCCTGCACAGTGGGACACAACAAAAACTTCTCACAGCCTCTCAATACCCCAGCGGTTTGGATTCCTGCCCCTCCATCCAGTAGGAAAATATTTTTGCAGTCTGCAAGGACATGGCTGCATTTTGCGAGGCAGCCGTCCCTGCCTAGACAAAGAGCAAAGCATTCAAAACCACAGAAAAGGCAAAATACACACCCAGAATTTACATGGAGAAAACATTTCCTTTTTTTTTTTCTTTTTTCCTTGTTTTTTTTTTTTTTTGTTTTGTTTTAATGTCCAAAACAAGTGTTTCTTTTGTTAATTTCTTTGTTTTTCAACACACGCACCGTCTAGAAAGTTAAACGCCATGCAGATGAAGAGAGTGTAGCTAGAAAGTCCTTGGGGCAGCAGCACTGCAGAAGCCCCATGTCAACAAGCAAAGGGCTTCCATTGGAAAAAGACAACAAGAAGCGGAAGCATTGCTGGAAAATCCACCGCCCCGCGTGTCTCAGACCTCTACCTGATGGCAGAGGGGCAAGACCAAAATTCCCTGTCCTGGCCCTGCCTTCCATCCTAAAAACCAAACCCTGGCGGCTCAGAAGAGTCCCCTTCTGGGTTTGCCATGCAAGCAGCCCCCTGGGCGCAGAAGCCTGGGGACATTGGTGTCCCAGGGACATGGCTGCCCTGGGGACACAGTGCCCTGGTGTCTTTGCCTGCTGGCAGCCCTGGTGGGAGTGGCGTGGCGTTGCAACCCCTCTCCAAATGTAAACGCGACAAAAAACAGCAACCCCCAAAAATCCCCCCACCCCCCAACCCCGAACAATTGAATGTTTCTAGTTATTACATAAAGATCCATTTCAGCAAATACTCAAAATCAAGTTACGAAATACACGGTAGGTTGTTTTCTTTTTCCTATAAAAAGGCATGCGCTCAAAGTAGAAGATAGCTAAAGGCTTGTTTGTTTCTTCAAAGCACAACCAGATTCTGCAGAGTTTTGTCACTAAAGCTTGCATTCCTCATCTTCGCTGGAAGGTGTCGTGTGGGCAATGGTGTCTGTGTCTCCAATCAGTGGCCAGCTCGGCTACCTCAGCCTTTGTGCCATGGGGAGCTGCGGATGCTGCATGCGAGGGGCTGGGGGATGGGATCCAAAGGGATGGGAGCAGGGTGTGGGAGAGATTTGCTGCCCCGAGCCCACCGGTGGGGCTGGGAGAGCCCTCTGGGCTGTGATGATAGATAGAGGTCACCTTTCTCCTCTTTTCTCCCAGTTTTGCCAGTCCCCACTCCCAGGAGAGAAGGGAGGAAGGAGAGAGAGCATCCTGGTATCTTGCCAAGGCGCAAATCTACTTACCCTCCTGGGAAGAGAAAACACCAGGACACCTTTACTCACCCATCCACGCATTCCCCTCCTCACCCAAGATGCACAGAAGCTGAATTTTGCAAATGGTTTAAAACCCAGGTTCCCCAGCCGAGCTGCCGGGATGCATGAGCTCAGGGCAGCGGGCAGGGACCTTGATAGCAGCAAGGCAAAATCCACCGGCGTGCGGAGGGTGTGTGGCACAGAGCAGCTCCCCACAACCTCTTCTTCTTTGGGGAGCTGCCAGCAGAAGTGGGGATGGAGGTGGATGAAGAGTCCTGTCCCAGTCCGTGGGATGTATGGGACTGCAGGGCTGTAGGGGGGCCATGCAGCCCAGGGTGAAGGCTTTTGCCCTGGCAGGCATCAAGTGCTCAGATTTAGGTTCATGGTTTTTCTTTTCTTCATTCATGCAGAGGAAGGGGGCCTGATGAAAGGAGATGGAGATGATGCTTGTAGGTGCCGCTGAGGCCATTGCATGTGTGCAGTGAGAAGCGAGGGGCTATTCCAGCAGGAACCAAGCAGCAGAGCCAACAGCCAAAGTCCTGTAGGTGAAGAGTTGGAGGGGTCTCCCCTGGCAGTCAGTCAGTGACAAACCCAGCACGGGCCGGACCATGCTTCAGCTGCAAAACACCAACAGGCAGAGCAGGATGTTGCTTAGCCATCATTCCAGCAGAACATCCCTCTCCCACTGCCCTCTCATGACCACTGCCCAACTCCTGCCCACCACAGATCCTACAACTATGCTCCTTGGGATAGGATCCCACCCCCCCACCCCATCTGCCCCCCGATTGCAGTCCCTGGACGCTCACAGGGCTTACTGCGGTAGGACAGAGGGCGCGCCAGATCTGTGGAAGTGGACGATCTGCCATTTGCCATCCCGGCGGTGCCAGATGCGGGTCTCTTCAGACTGGGCAGTGCGGGGGATGCCCCCTGCGTCCACGTACTGTGTGATGCGGATGTAGGCGATGCAGGCGGACTCGTCTCCCATCAGGTGAATGTGAGGGTTCAGGATCGTCGTGTGCACAGGCTTGCTGTTCCGGGACCACACTGGAAAGGGGATAATTGGGGTGTCCTGAGGCAGGGGAAGGACTTTGAGTGGCTCCTCAGTGTGGAAGGGGAAGTATTGGGGTTAGAAGACTGAGGACATAATGGGCTCAGGATGGGTGCACCTAGGGAGCTGGGACAAGTGGTAACGGCCTTAAGTTGCACCAGGTTGGATATTAGGAGAATTTCTTCTTAGAAAGAATGATAATGCATTGGAATAGGCTGCACAGGGAGGTGGTGGAGTCACCATCCCTGGAGGTGTGCAGTAAATATGGAGATGTGGCACTGAGGAACGTGGTCAGTGGACATGGTGGGCATGGGTTGGATTTGGTGATCTTAGAGGTCTTTTCCCAGCTTAATGATTCTATGACTCTAACCAAACAGCTCTTCATTCACCAACTGGGATTTTCCAGCCCAGCCAAAATGCTCCCAAAGCCACCCTTTCCCTCCTCTCTTCAGCAAGCTGCTAAAGGTAGGGACATAGCTGGGCCTTGGGCGTTAGGAAGGGTTCCTCAGGAGGCGAGGGGCAGCTTACGGTTTTCAAAGTAGAATCGGTGGAAATCCAGGCCTTCCACGAGGTTCCCCAGAGCCTCAGGCTCGAAAGCAGTCATCCCGGGGTCACACATCTTCCTGGGGAGGTGGAAGGAAGAGAGAAGGGAGAGATCATCTAATTGCTTCCAGCAAGACAGACTATCTTCAAGCAGAAGTCTGGCCTGGCCCTGCAGGAATCCAACACACCCTGTGCTCCCAGTCCCACAACTTCAGCTGGGACCCCGATGACACAGGGCCCTCCATTACTCACCACCTCCCGTTAAATCTTCCTAAGTACTGCCGCCTTCTTCGTAAGAGATAAGAGAAAAACAGCAGGGAAAAATGAATTCTCTCTGCTCTGTATCAAAATATCCCTGCTGCTGTCCTCTGGGGCAGGGAAGCAGACCTGCACTCACTCAGATGCACTAATTAAATAGGCCTTGGACACAGAAGAAGTGTAGTCTGAGGAGCTTCAGCTCAGCGAGTAGAGAGCAGTTCTGCTTCCAAGCAGCCTGAGGGTGTAATGATACCACAGATGTATTGTTCCTTCTTCCACCGTAAATCACACTTGCAGTTATTCATCTTTCTGCAAACCCAGAAAATGGGCACATCTGTGCTAACGAGACCAGAGAGATGTGGTCATCTCAGTGTGAGAAAGCACGGGGTTGGGAAACCAATGTCCCCTGTGTCTCTTGGATGGTGTCCACGTCTCTCTGCCACGTCACCCTGCCCTTGGCAGCAAGGTCCTTTGGCACTCGCTCCGGGACGCTGAGCCCAGCCCAGAACTGAGCACACTCACGTGTAGGACTCGAAGTCGCCGTTGCTTATTGCTTCAATCAGCTGCTCTGTCACCTTAATGATTTCTTGCTTCCGTACTGTTGGTTTAAAGAAGAATAAAAATAAAAATTTAAATCAAAAACACTGTTTTTTTGTTTTGTTTTGTTTTCACTAGGACTATTGAAAAGACACATGAAAGCCATTCCTAATAGAAAGAAAGACTGTCCTGCACAGAGCAGCACTGGGAGCTCTGCCTTGGGGGACACATATCCAACTAACACATCTGGCTATAGCCTATCCTGTGTTGTGCTGAGATCACTTAGTCAAGTGACTTTACAAATTAGCACCAACAAATGATTCCCTGGGTTATTCTTAGAAAGCTGATTCTGGCAGGCAGGCAGGAGAGATTTCTCCTGGAGTCTTTTCTCTGAGGGACATTGGTCTCAGAGGAGCCCAGACCTCAGCAAGAATGCAGGAAGGGAATGGTATCATCCATTTCCATTCTTGTGAGCCTCCTCTCCTCACCAGCAGTGTCCCGGATACTCGTGGTGGTGATCAGTGGTGAAGCCACCTATGCTGGCAGTGCACTCCTAAGGAACCTCAAGGCACTGTGCTGATGTTGGGCTTTCCCATAGCCAACACCCCATTAGGGGCTGCTAGGCTAATGGCCTTGGGGTACCCCCATTGGTGTACCTTTGGTGTCTTCATCCTCAATGGTGGTGTTGGTGCTCTCCGACGATTCCTGAGCAAAGAACAGAGAGGAGACAGCACGGTGAGCCCAGTCTTCTCCCCATGCCAGGAGGAGCTCGTGTGTCCGACAGCCCCCCGAGTCCGACCCCACAGCGCTCGGCTGTGCGACTGGACGGCAGCCGAGGAAAACGCCGGCAGGTCCAACCCGTCCTCCACCACAGCTCGAGCACAGCAGCGCTGGCCGAGCCCCCCCGTCCGTGTGCCAAGGGAACATGGACTGGGCTCGGGAGGGTCTTGTAGGCACGGCGCTGCCTGTCCTACCGACGCCTGCAGGGACACAGAGGTGGGGCAGGTCCGGGGCGGCTCGGCAGGGTGCTAGGAGGGCAGGGGAGGGGCTGCGCAGGGGTGGAAGACACCATGTTGACTGTACGATAGAGAGAGATGTACAAATTAACAGCGAGGAGGAGCTGGGATGAGAAAGAGGGGACTGTGCAGGAGTGAGAGAGACCACACTGACCGCAGAGTAGGGAAAGAAATGTACAATACAACAGAGTGCTTCCAAGACCCACATGGACCACCGAAGGCTGAGACACAGCTCTTTCCATCAACAGCTGAGCACTAGACAGATTTGGGGTGGAGGGGGTTCTGACCCCCCTGTCTCTCTCCAGGAGCCCCATCAAGGCGACTCTGCTAGCGGAGCTAGAGCAATGGCTCTGCTAGCTCTTCCCAGCAGAGCCTTGCTGATGTATTACCCATAATACCCCGATGTAGGTTGGCAAGGTGTCCCATGACCATACAGTCCCCGCAGAGGCATGGAAGGTGTTTCTCCAAGGCTCCTTGGACCGATGCAGCCTGCAGACCTGAGTCAGGAGAACTGGGAGAAACGGCATGAGAACCCATCAGCAAGAACCAGGGCTGGCTTCCCACCAGCCGGTGGCCAGCAAGTGCCTGCACCAACCCTGTGAATGGGGATTGTGGGTGATACGGCTTTGAGGATGTTCCCTCCAACCCCGGTGGCCCTTCTTCCCTACCCCGAGGTAACTTCCAAAAACGGGGGAAGGCTGGAACATGTGGAAAGGCCCAGCAATATCGGCATTGAGGAAGACGAAGGACACTCACCATTAACTGAACGCTGGAACTGGACTTTCTTTTCTGGAAAAACAAGGAGAAGAGATGGAACAGGAAGAGACACAGAGTGAGAAAGGCAGAGAGCAGCACGAGAGAGGCAGCAGCTCCTGAGCCACCCTTCATGGTCCTCATAGAGGGGCAAGCAAAAGGCACGAGGCCAACCTGGTGCTCCCAGAGGAACGTGCCACCGCACAGCAGGGCCGTGCCAGCTCCCGCCTGCATTTCCACTGTCACCTTTCTCTCCTGACCTGCCACAATCCCTGTTGTTGCTCACCCCGAGGACCTGCCTAGCCCAAAGGTCTCACAGGAGTAGGTGACCCCTCTGTTGGCTTTGTGTCCAGGCCACCAAGCCTACAGGAGCAACATGAGATGCCTAAATGCTCTGGCAGCTTTGCCCGCACAATGTTGTGCTTGGTTGTGAGCACCAAAATGAAGTTGTACTGACTCTACCCGTGCTGATGACCAGTGTGGAGACACACAATTGTCATTTTGGACCTAGATTTGTCTCCAGCACAGAGTTGGCTGGCTTAAAGCCAGCATGGCTATCACTTCTTAACCCTGCAAGGCAGATACACCGTAGGAAGCTGTCCTGACACAGCTCTGCTGCCCTGAATCAAATTTCCTCTCAAAAGGCAGTCTTACACATCCATATATTCATCTCCATCCCTGACCACTACCACTAGGCTTTAAGGCTTTGGGTAAGAGAAGACCCCATTGCTGCATCTCCACTTGCAATCCCAAACTACTTCTGGATGCTCCTTCCTTTCCATGCAGTGCTCCCCTCTCCGCCAAGGACATGCACACTGGCCTTTCTCCACCTCCAGCTCCCAGGGTACAAATCACAGCTGGTCACAGAAAGCACCAGTGCAAGAATTAGGAGCTGCAGTGCCAAATAAGCAGCAGTTTACCAGCACGTTTAACAAGGCACCATTTCTGCCTGTCCCACAGAGAGAAAAGAAGCATGCACTGTGCCAAACTCTTGGAAAAATCCATGCAGCAACACATTAGGGTGGATAAAAAGGCTGCAGTAGGAAAACTAACATCCATCCATCCTCACTGCTCTTTTCACTTCCTGAATGGCTCCCACCAGCATCATCACTGAGTTTCCCCCATGCCAATACACTGTCCTCTCCTTCACTGAGTCCTTTGTCATTCCTAATCCCTTCTTCCCTGGGACAACAGACGTCCCTGGGGCAGGGCACGCTGCCGTGCTTCAGGAGAAACCTCAGGGGGACGTGCAGCCGGAGACAGCTCCCAGCCTCTGCTAACCAAGGACAGGACACGGGGCAGTAAACTGCAGAAATTTCAGACGCAACAGAATGCAACACAAAGCAGTGACCGCGTCGAGTCGGGACATACAGTAACAGGATGCAACACGGGGCAGTGAGCTCATTAATTTTGGACGGGACAGGATGTGACATGGGGCAGTGATTTCATTAGTTTACGATGTGACGAGATGGGACACTACACAGGGCAGTGAAGGTATCGTGGCTGCTGGGACCAGAACACATCCTGGAGACCCCAGAGCAGGGGTGTAGAGAAGTTTTTGATCCTGTGAGTGCTTTTTGTAGGGGAAACCTCCTTGGGAGAGTGCTTTGAGCTCTCCAAGCCTGGGCTAGCACCCTCCTGGTGCCTTAGGCAGGGACCTGCCTGCTCTCGTGAAGGCTGGCCCAGGTGATGTCTCCAGGTGCAGACAACTCTTCCGACGACAAACCCCCCCACATGACCAGGCCCTCAGCCCCCTCCCCACATGCCCACCCATCCATGCAGGATTCCAGGTCCCTGCCTTGCTTTCCCAGTGAGATGGGAGGAAGTGAGAAGCTCCCAGCAATGCCCTGCCATATGCCAGGTGCCTGTGGTGGGCCACCAAAGCTTTGGCCGCAGCAGCCAGCTTCCCAGGCTAACATTCACACTCAATCTACTTGGAAAGCCAAGAGGGGTCTCTGTTAGGAAGCTGGGCCAGCAAATGGTCTTCTATCACAACGCCTAGAGGTGAAATCAAGGCAATTCCTTTTTGCTGGAAAACATAATTCGGGCCTGTGTCTGATGAAGCATCACCAGCCACCAATGCTTATAAAAGCGTCTCCTGGTTGCAATCAGCTATGCTCCAGCAGCTCACACTCTGGCATCTCTACCTGGGATCACTGCTCAGGTGGCTGCAGAAGCGGCAGATGAGGGCTGGCAGGCAGCTTGCTGGGACTCCCACGGGACTGTGCAAAGCCAGCAGTCCTGTCCTGGGAGCCATGTGACATCCCACTGCCCAAGGCAATTTCCTCTCATAGCAATGCAGCCCATCAGCTTCATGTTGCGGAACAATGCTGCGTGGCCAGAATGTATGATTTTGTGGAGCTGCATGCAGATTTTGTGTGGTCTCAAACCTTGCAGGCTTGGCATGCCGCAGCCACTGGGTATGGTGGGAGGGGAGCAACAAGCCATCCCCAGCCCTCTGGCTGTGCTGAATGTTTGGGCAAAGGAAGGAAGAAACCAGCTGAGCACACTGCTCTTCCAAACCCTGCAACCCTCACAGCCCAATAGTGGGGTCCCTGCAAAAGGACCAGAAGAAGAAAAGAATCTATGCTGCAGTCAGAGTCCCAGAGCTCTGCCTCACACCTTGCATCCCTGCCCTGGAGCAGAGGAATGTGATCATGCAAGTTCTCCACTGTTGAGCAATAGTTTGTGTCCAACAGCTCAAGAGAAAGACTTTTGCATGGGCCATTCTTCCTGCTGCCCTCCAAGCACCAGCTTGTTCCCAGCACATCACCAAGTTGGAGTGCTCATTTTTTCTGTCTACAGCGAGCACAAGAGATGGGAACAGAGTCGAGGGGGTTAAACACCTCCATGGACCATCTTGGGGATAGGATGGTGCTGGGGGACCCTGGAGCAGCAGGACTGCGCTGGGGTGGGGTGATGAGCCCACCACCAGCCTGAAGCCCCAGCTCTGGTCTGCAAAGCCACCTCCATGGCCCCTCTTCCCCCACTCCATGGCATGGAATGAACATGTTTTTGGGGCAATAAAGCAGCAGCAAGACCCCAGTGTGCTCCCTTGCTGCTGGCTGCGGCACCAACCCCTTCCCTCACCACGCTGAAAAGCTGCTCCAGTGGCCCAGGAACATGCTGGTGGCTCGGGGACACACCAGGAAAGCAGTGCCAACAACTACCTTTCAAAGCACAGGGTGCCACAGGGAGCACTGGCATAGCACCAGGACCCCACTGCCAGCACTGGGGAGCGGAGAGGCGGGCAGGAGGAGACTTACCTTCACGCCGTCATTCTTCTTGTTGCCACCGCTTTTGCCTCCTGGAGAGAGGAGGAAGGAGGTGAGCAGAGCCAGGCAGGGCACCAGGACCAGGAGGCCGAGGATCAGCAGCATGATGCCGGGCTGCAGAGCCGTGTGGCAGCTCTCGTCCTCTCACAGCCCCTCCAGCACAACCCTGCGAGCTCAGGGATGACCTCGCCAGCGCCGGCCCGTCCCACCGAAGCGGCTCTCCATGAGGGACATGAGCGTCCCCAGACGTCACAGCGAGGCAGTGGGGTGCCCCATAGGGAGCCCACTGGCCGCGGGTGCTGTCAGCGCGGCGCTGGAATGGGCCGCCCGCCTGCCGCCCCTCTAATTTTAGCCCCATGCTGCTGGGATCATGTGCTGCCGGCCCGCCAGCCCGACAGCTGCAGCCCACATTTTGACAATGATGAAAAGCAGATGCCTTTCCTGTGCCCACCTCCGGCTGCTGGCCAAGCGCCGGACCCCCCGGCTGCACCAGGGACCCCACATCCTGGGGTGCCCACGGGAGCAGTCCCATGCTGATCCTGTTGCCTGCTGGGGTGGGCAGGGGGCACAGGCAGCCCCTGGGCTGCGTGGGACAGGAAGCACTAGGAGAGAAGCTTTTGGGTTTCCTGCCCTTTGATGCTTCACTCCTTCCGTAACCGGATCCGCGCCAGCTGCTGGACTCCTCCAGCCCCACACACGCTGCCCACAAGTGCTAAATATGTCAGCATGATCTCCCCACCCCCCTGCGACAAATGCAGATGCCAATCCTGGCTGTGGCCATTTGCACGACTCCTGGCTGGGCCAGCTGCCCCCGGCTCCCCTGCTCACCCCAAAACCCGGATCCTGGGGTGTCTCAGCAAAGCACTCCAAAATTCCCATCTAAAACCAAGCCATGCCGTGTTGAGAACCCTGCAGGCTGCCATGCTCCATCCCTGCCCCTGCCTCTCAGTGCAGCCCCGGGAATGCAGGGATGTGGGAGGGGAGCAGCATCGCTGCAGGGTCAGCACCCCAACGCGGGTGAGGTGGGGGGACCCTGTGCTGCTGGGGCACCTGGAGGATCCACATCACAAACATCTCCAGGAGGGAGGGCACCAAAGCACCACCTCCCCAGAGCACCCAGCTGCAGCTTCAGCCCCACTGTAGGTGGGATGAAGCCCAGCCCCCCCCAGCTCTGCCCTGAGGAGAGGAACCCGGAGACGGCACCTACCAGAGAAGTTCCTGGTGGCCAGCATGGTGGTGAGGATGGCTCCCTGCAACACACAGAAGGCAGAAAGGAAGGGAGTGTGCAGAGCCACCGGGTCCCCATGCTCCCAGCTCTGTGTGTCACCTGTCCCCCACACCCTTTGCTGGAAGGAAGCTGGCCCACAGGCTGACCCGACTTCTTATTCCTAACACCAGGGCATTGGGTTGCAGGCTCTGAATCTTTCCTCAAAGATTAAAGGGATATTCAATAACCTGGGGCACATTTCAGTCCCATTCTTTGCTGGCTTGGGTGGGCAGCTGGTGGCAAGGGGAGCCGCTGGGAGAGGAAACGGATGTGATTGCAATGAAAGGGATGGGGATTTTTCATGGAAGCCACCCATACAGCAACACCACAAAATAACACCAAGAAAAATGCTGCCCCTTCTCCATCTGACTCTACTAACTAGTTGCTCAGCATATAATGAGATTACTTAGGACTAATTGCCTGCAGTAATGGATTACCATTTTGAAGTGCATGCCTGAACTAATTTGATTACTTGTCTGGCTGAAAAGTAATAACAGTTCATAGCCAGTTTCTTTTCTTGATAATCATATTAGTAGCCTGCAGCTGCCCTGCTCTGTGTCACACTGCGTTCAGCCTGGTGCAGATCCACACAAATCCTGACCCTCCCCACTCAGCACCCAGCCCCCACAGACCGCACCAAGCATTCTGCACCAGCCTGGGGAGGACAGTGTGCAAATTACCTTTAGCTTCCTCCGGGCGTTGAACTTCTTCAGGCAATCCACCGTCTCCTGCCTATGCATGCACGAGGCCACGGTGGCACGGTGCTGGGAGGAGAGAGACTTGGCTCAGGGCACACGTGTGCAGGATCCCAGTGCAAACCCCTGTGCCCACAAAGCTTGGGTCCCCGTGGGTGAGTGCCACCCCGCTCACCGATATCCAGGGGTGCTTCAGAGCCTCTGCCGCTGTGATGCGTTTGGATGGGTTGATGGTCAGCATCTTGTTGATGAGATCTTTTGCTTCGGGAGTGACGGTGTCCCACTCAGGGGAGGGGAACTGCCAACAGAGGGACTGGTGAGGGACAGCAGGGAGCAAGGCAAGGAGCAGCAGTCCTCGGCAATTGGGCTGGTTCTCCTCCAGCCCCAGGTGAGAGCAGGCAGAATGGAAGCAAATTGGAATTGCTGCCAGTTGGAGAGCAGGGCTGGAGGGTGGACAATACCCAGGACGAGACTCATCTGTTCTGCAAAGTGGACTGAAAGGTGCTAGTGTGTGCACCTGGGCATGGCATCTCAGTCAGCCCTCTGCGACCAGAGCAGGGGAAGGAAACTCACTCCCGTCTGACTCATCCCAGTCGCTCTTCTGGAGCAGCAGACAGCAGTGAGGGGGCAGCAGGAGGAAGGGGCGGTAGTGGAGGGGGCAGAAAGAGAAATGCACTCACGTCGTAAGCCCCAGCCTTGATCTGCTGGTAGAGGCGGTGCTGGTCTTCATCCCAGAACGGTGGGTACCCAACCAGCAGGATGTAAAGGATGACGCCTGTGCAGGAGGGGACATGGGATCAGCAGGTGAGTGAGAGGCACTGCACTGCAGGAGGTGTGAGCAGACCCATGCTAGGGACCAGCCCAAACCAGGGACAGAAACTGAGAACATTCTCGAGATTAACTCCCCTTACCGCAAGCCCACAGGTCCACAGCTTTGCCATAGGGATCTTTGCGGAGCACCTCAGGGGAGAGGTATCCCGGGGTGCCAGCAAAACCTGCAACAGAGTGCCCGTCATACACCCTGCATTCTGCCAGCATCCCCATACAGTTACCCTGGGGGTGCTCAGCCCTCCAAAGCCATCCCTGGGGGTACTCAGCCCTCCAGGCCTGATACCACTGACCCAGCCTGAGCAGGATAACCCACTGCCATACTCACCGAACCAGGCTTGCTGGTCTCCCTCCACCTCAATGGCGAGGCCAAAGTCAGCCAGCTTGACAGCAGCCCCCTTCAGCTTGGAGGCCAGCAGCAGGTTCTCAGGCTGCAGGAGGAGGAGAGGGTCTCAGAGGAAATCTATGGGCTCTGCTATGACTTCCAAACTTCCAAACACAGCTGGGGGAAGGATGGATGTGGTCCCACTGCTCTGTGGGGCTGTGTATCCCAATGCACCATAGAGGACCATGGTCTCTCTGCTCCCTCTCCCTTGTGTTGTTTTGCCTCAGAGCTGCCGAAGCTTTCCAGGAGCTCCCATACGGCATTCCTCCCCACCCCAGAGGGTCCTGCATCACTGATTGGGTCCCCACGCCCTCCCACAGACCCATCCCTGCAGCCCATACCTTCAGGTCCCGGTGGACCACCCCCATCTGGTGGCAGTGCAGGACAGCTTCCAGGATCTGCTGGATACAGTGGCTGCAAAGAGAGGAGAAATCTCACACAAGTGCCTTAGTCACATCCACACAGCTGCATCTCACCTCCCTGCCCTTCTCCCATCGCCACGTCCCACCAGCAGCCCTGCAGAACAGTGTCCCTCTCCACCACATGTCACTTGATGATGGTGACTCAACTGTTGGTGGTGACCCAACTGTTGGCCACCAACAGGTGAGCAGGGAGCTGGGGCTATGCATGCACCCGTGGGCTCCCACAGAGCTGGCACCAGGAGTTGGGGACCGATGGTGCAGACATGGTGCCAGCCCAGGTTTGGTCTCTAAAGGTGAACAGAGCAGCTGTGCCCGTTGGCCATGCAGCTGATGCTCCAGTCTCATTTTTCCAGCCCTGTCTAACATGGGTGGCTCTCGCTGTGTCAGTTCGCTTTATGTCATGTTCATCAAACTCCAGCCCCACTGCGTGCATGAGAAAGGAAGGGAAAAAGAATGAGGCAAGGATCACTTTTGTTCTAAAACAGCTGTCTGTAAGGCAGGTCTTCATTTACATTTATGTTATTTGTATGACACTAATAAGAGGATGAGTTGGAAGTGGATTCAGTGCAAGCAATCTGTTAATTAAGATTGCTTTTTGCCTAGAAATAGGGGATATTTCCATGGAGGCAGAGATAGCACAGAGCTCAACAACCCCTTGAGCATTTGTATGGACTATGCCGTGTAAACGGGGCAAAGCCAAGAGGCACAAAGATACCTGGAAACTGCACCCTCAGCCATCCTGCCCCAAACAACCCTCCTTAGGGCTTCCACATGGTGAACGTCAGAGCAAGAGCTTGAATTGCAGAAAGCAGAGTGCGTAGAGCCCTGGGAAGCTGTGGGGACATGGGACACCTCTCGACCTTCCCTGCCCAGATCCTTGCTCACCTGGCATCTGCTTCACTGTAGTACTCTCTGGCCACGATGTCCTCAAACAGCTCCCCACCAGTGACCCTGGGACAGAACAAGGGATTCACACTGGGCATGCAGCAGGGCTGGGTCTGTTCACAGCATGCTCAGCCCTAGTAACCCACCCAGGTACTTCTGCCATGCACGAGGGAGCAGGGCAGGGAGGGACTGTCATCTGCCTGGCATAGAATAGAATGCGATGGGATATGGGATGGGATATGGGATGGAAGGAACTGACAAAGATCAAGTCCAGCTGCCAACTTTAAGGACCCAAAGCCTCTCTTCCCTCTCTGTGCAGAGGACTCCAAGGCAGCCCACAGAAGGGCAGGGATGAGATGGGGGAGGCTATGGGGCACATCGCCTTGGTGGGAGCATGCAGCGGATTAGGAGATGAGTTTAAATGACACTCACAGGTCGAATATCAGGTAGTGGTGGCCCTCTTCAGAGATGCTGTCATGGAGCCTCACTGCGGCAGAGACAGGGGGTTATGGGCTGCCTGGCTCCTCCCACACTGCCTGGGGAGCCTGGTTGCCCATTGGCATAGCAGGGATATCTGCTGGGAGCTCATCCTCCCCCCTGCCCCTCTTCCCATTGCCACTGACTGGCAGGAGTTCCACTCAGCCAAGGGCCTCCGTGAGCCATGGCTCAGAAGTCACATCTAAACTGTGGACAGCCAGCAGTTGGCTGAGCTCCCAACTGGGGTCAGGAGAGCGCCGGGCTGCCAACCCAGCCCTGACTCTGACCTGGCTCTGTAGTTATTTTTTCCCTCCTCTTCATGATCTTCCTTCTCTCCTTGGGAGCACTCCTGCTGGGGATGCCCAGGAAACATCACGGGATGAGATTCCCTGAGCAGGGGCACCCTATCCCATCCCCCCTGCCTGGCTCCTCGCCCTGCTCCAAGGGATGCCCCTGTGAGAGCACATTGCCCTTCAGCTACGTTCTCACAGCTCAGCAGTCAGACACGCAGCAAAGGTGCAGAAATAGGTGGGACAGAATCTGGTGTGCAAATCACAGTCTGGCATTGTCTGCCCACACTTCACTCCGATTTCACTGGGGCTGTGCATATTTAACCCCTCCTCACTGCTCACCTGACACCACTTTCAGCCCATTTCTCTGCAGTACACCAGCTGTGCCCTGTGTGGAAATGTCCCTTTTAGGCTGTGGGTGTTGCCATAAGGATGCTCATCCCATTCCCTCTCTATTCTTCCCTATGGATGGTCTCCACTCCCCCATGCTCTGTCACCTGTGTTTGCTCAGCACTTCTCTCTGACACATAATCTCAGCTTTTCTGCCTTCCTCTGTTGAAAGAACCACATTTCCTTCTGTTTCATCTCATCTGAGAGGGATTTGGGGAGTATCGTGCTGGGATCTTGCCGAATCCAACCATGTTCAAAAGGGGATTAGGCAAATTCGGTGCGGATGGGGCGGTGTAACTCTAAGCAGATGGTCCGGATACATCCCCTGCTTGGGGAAGTCCCAGCGCCCATGGCTGCCAGGAGCCAAGGGTATAATGAGGAGCAGCTGCTAAGTATAGCTCAGTCCTGTGAGCATCTGCTGCCGGCCATAGGCTGAGCACAGCAGCAGCATCAAACTGCTCCGCGCTCAGTGCCAAGAGCTTTGGACACAGCATTGGTCCCCACAGTCACAGGGCAATGGGTACTCAGAGCTAAAGCTCCGGGACTGGGTGTAGCCAAAATGTCCTGCTCTAGCAAGCCTCCAGGGTAAGGCAACCTGGTGAAACTGCACTGTTCCTTGCACAGTGCTGTACCACAGGGCTGCGGGTGCAGCTTCCCAGTGCAGCCCTTAATGCACGCACGGTGCAAAGCAGGAGCTGGCCCTTGCATGCTCACGTTTGTGCAAACCCCATCTGCACAGCCCGGCGTTCCTATGGGAGAGGAGGGCTGGGGAGGCACTGCGGGAGGTTAGAGAGAGCCTCACAGCCCCTCGGTGATCACAGCATTCCAGCTTCCTCATGCCCCCAGCTGTGCTGGCTCTGATGGGATCTGCACATCCCATGCTGCTGCAAGGAGAGAGCTGCTTTGTCCCCATGCCAGTCCCCATACCAGCACTGGGCACAGGCAGGCTGCATCAGCATCACTGTCGAGCCTAAGCTTTGGGATTTTTGCTGCAATTTTTCCCCCTCCCCTCTCTCTCCTCCTGGCCTATTTTTGTCTTTTGCAGGGGCTCGGGAGTTTTCCTGAAACAGCTTTTCCGAAGGAGGCTACTCTCAGATGGACGGCCGGTGGGAAAGTCTTCGCTTCCCCCCCGCCATCGCCTCTCCCACGCCGCGCTCTGCTGCTGCTCGGAGCTGGAGCCGCTTTTTGGAGCATGCAGAGGAACACAGCATCCGAGGAGTAAAAATAGTCCCCATGCAGCCCCGCTCCTCCCGCAGGGACGTGCAGCCAACTGGGTTAGTTGGGACCTACTTAGATCCCCCCTGCGCTTGGTGGGGGCCTTTCTGTGCGTGACCCCTTTTGGAGAAGCTTCTTCCTGGTGAGGAAGAGGAAGGAGCCCTAGTGCCCACCCCGCAGCCCCACATTAGGGGAGGTGGGGATGAGGCAGGCAGTGGCGCAGGGTGCGCTTACCGATGTTGGGGTGCTTCAGGAGGCGGCAGATCCGAGCCTCTCGCTCCAGCTTCTGGTGGTCTGAAAGAGGTAATGGCCCCAAATTAAGGTCTGGTTCTACGCCAGAACTGCTTGCTGTGCCCTCCAGCACTCTGCAGGTGCTGCCTCACCGCACCTCTGTCTGAAGGCATTTGGTGATAGCAGGAACCCAGCACTGGGAGAGGTGAGGATGTAATTAGGGCTGCTGTCTCTCAGCACCATTGCTGCTACCTTGCGAGTTCACACCTCGCTGTCTCACTCTGCATCGAACCAAACCTGCAACCACTGAGATGTGGGGCTGCAGCCTTCCACGTCCACCCCATCTGCCTTTAACTTGCCCCGACTTTGGGGACACTGCTCTTTCACAAACCCTTCTTGGGTTTACCTTTCCTCCAGCATAGCACGGGGAAATAGGGGGTGGGTGACCTAGGCTGTTCTTTCCATAGCCAAAGTTCACTGTGGGTGGAGGATGGAGGTGCAGAGGGACAACATCACTGGGGTAAGCACTTCCCCAGGAGACAGGAGAGCTGCTTTCTGCCCCAGCCCCATGGTGACATTGGGCAAATCTACCTTGCCCACTCTCTGCCTCAGTTTCCCCATCTGCAGATGGTTTCCTGTTGGGTTTCCCCATCTGCAGAGATTGGGACTAACCAGCCAAGGGGAAGTGCAGCATCGCTGCTTTTTGGCAAGGCAAACTTGCTTGCTTAAAAGAAGCCAATTGTCACAGAAAGGGGATAGGGACAGCAGTGGGGACCCAGCTGCACCTGGCCACAGGTCCGTCTCCCCACAAATCCAACTGCAGTCTGCACTCACAGATCACTTTGCCTCCGTAATCTGCAGTTTCTCTCCTGCTGGCTCCCTGTGTCGGCAGCCAAGCATGCTCAAAGGCACCCCAGGGTGCCCTGCAGCACCACTCCTCCCTGCACACCATCCCAGCAGACCTTCGCGTGTGGCATAGCTGGTGGCATATCTCAATGGCACACATCCCTGTGAGATACATCCCCATGGGACTCATCCCCATGGGACACATCCCTGTGGGACACATCCTTGTGGGACACATTCCCACAGGACACATCCCCTTGGGACACATTCCCACGGACCACCAGCCCAACGCATCCCTTTGGGGACAGCTTGCAGCCCAAGGAATGGACAATCCCATGCCACAGCACTGCACAACGGGGGAGAGCACAGGTCTATTACCATCACAAGCCACTGGTTCCAGCCAGCAGAGCAGCTAAAATAACCCTGAGGCTCTCTCCAGCCGACAGATGGACACAGAGACATTGCAAACCTGAGGAGAGGATGGAGAGCAGCAAGCTGTGAGCACCTCCAAATGGGGGTTTGGAGCCGAGCTCCTCAGTTAGGCGTCAGCGCTGCACTGCATTGGCACGCAGTGGTTTGATTTGAGGTCAGACAGCAGCTTGTCACCATTTTCTGTGCTTCATTTTTGCTTTCAGAGGTGAGCAGTGGCGTCAGGGAGAGCAGCAGGGGCAGCGAGTTAATTACAGCCTCCCAGCAGGGCGCTCACTGGAGATGTCCATGCATTTAACTGCCATTCATCAAGGAGCTCAGGATGCACCACAGTAAGGATGGGGTGGGACAAAGGTCTTCCCTGCCACCAAACCCTGCCGACCCCCTGAGCACCCCCGGCACCTACCTCGAGCAGACAGCTTCTTGGTGTTGATGATTTTGGCCGCATACTCTTGTCCTGCCAACACCTTCACACATCTCCGGACAATAGAGAAAGCACCCCTGGGAAGACGGGGAGAGGGAGGTGAAGGGCTCAGGGCAGGCAAGGACGTGGCTCAGTCCTAACATTCCGGGGCGCAGTGGTGGGGATGGGATGGGGTGGGATGGGATGGCATTGCATGGCATGGGTATCAAAAGAGGAAGGGTTTTTGAGAGTGGGGGGAGCAGAGTGGGTGCTCCCTGGCACTGCAGTCCTTGGGGACATGGGAAGGCAGAGATAGCCCTGGGGATGGCTGCAGGATTCATCCCTCAGCGCTCTCTCCTCCCTTCCATCTCTGCTTTATCCACTACTGGTAGAGAAAGGCAGAGATTTACTGGGAGCTCCTTGGGGACGCTGGGAATGGACACAGCTGTTGCACAGCACTCAACCACTTCACTCCATGTGTACGAGTGTCTTTGCTGGCTTCAGACCTCACAGTCACTGCAGCAATTTGCAGAACCATCTATGAGCACTCACCGTGGCTGCAGGCGACCGGTGCAAGGTCCCTGTGGCTGCAAACCCACCGCAGCAGCAGCGCCCTGCCCTGCTGAGCACAACCTTTGTACCAGGCTCCCTTTGCTGCCAAACCCCTCCGATCGCTGAAATAACAACTATCAAAAGCAATGCCACCTCCTGCTCCATCTTCCCCCGCTCCTGCTCCATGGCGAGGAATAAAAGGCCGCAGTTCGCGAGCACGCTGCCAAGCAGCAGTGGATAATTGATTGTAGCGGTGGAGGTGGGTGGAGATGGGCAATTTGGGGCTGAGTGAGATCTTTAGCAGAACAGACGAGCAGTGGGGTGCAGGAGCCCCAGCGGAGCTGCCAGCCCGTGCAGCATCACCTGCAGCACGTGTCGGAGAGGAGCTGGGGAGGAGGAGAGGAAGGAGCTCGATGCTTCCTCATCCTGCAGTTTGATCCTGGCCTCTGGAATAGCTGAACTGTTCCTATTCCCATAGCCTGGAGGGGTTTAATTGGAAAGGGGGTGAGGAATGCTTCTTATTCAGCTTGCCATGACTGGGAGGCTGGAGCCGTGCTGCCCCCAGTTCTGCTCATCCTGTCCCACCAGGAGCCCCATGAGCTCCTTCCCCCCCTGTGACCCATCTTTGCACCCTTTTCCTAAAGATCTCCGTTTGCTTTGCAGCAATGCAGCGATGCTCACGGCAGAGAAGTCCCAGCTACTCGGCCCAGCTCCAAACCCACTGTGGGGTTCCACTGTATGGTCCTACGTAGGGCTGGAGGGATGTGGGTGCCCCAGGACTGTACCAGAGGCTGGAGACACGGGTCTGGACTACGTCCCCACCCCAGGTTAGCAAGAGGGGAACAATGGTCCCCGGTTCTCCTGCATTGCTCCTGGATATTCTCAGCCACCAAGGTCCAAGCGCTCACAGCTACTCACCCATTCATTCATTTGAGCCCAATCAAGCTATGGGGTTAGGGACAGATGCAATGCATAGGCACAGGTTGCGTGCCCCAGGTTGGACCTTATCCCTGCCAGCTCCTGCCATTGATTCGCAGCCCCATAGCCAGTGCCAGCGTCTCCTAGACCAGGTGTGACCCCCATGCCCTGTCCCCAAGGCCCTGCCAGCCCCCCACAGCGCCTCTGACACAGGGACGCTCCGCTCCCCCTTCTTCACACCTTCCCTGCCAGCTCCAGGCTGCGCTGCTGCCGCCCTCCCTCTCTTCAACACCTCCTCCTCCTCCGAGGCATTTTATCTCCTTTCTAGAGAGAAGAGTGTGGGCTGGGGATTTTTTGTTCCTCCGTATCTTTCTTTTTTTTTTTAATGAAAACCCTCTCCTGCAGCTCTGGGAGCGGAGGGGCTGAGCGCACGCTAATTGCCGCCAGCCTCTCCCTGAACCTGCTGCGGGGGCGGATTCGGAGGCACCCAAGGAGCTGCTCTTGCTGTTTGTCCTACTGGGGTGGCCGTGGGCAGGATCCTCTCCCTGCTGCCCCTGTGCTGCCCCGCTCCTCGCCTCATCCCTCGGCTCCTGCAGGTTGCAGGGGAGGCGAGGGGGAGTGCTGCAGCCCCTTGCCAGCTTGGCGTCCTGCAGGGATGCTGCAGATGCGGGTATCCCCTACAGGGATGCGGGACCAGGTCTGTGTCCCATGTTTGGGACAGCTCCATGGGATGCGTATTGGGTTGGTTGGAAGCTTATAGGATGGCAAAGGGGTTGGGAACAGCCGCCTGGCACTCAGCACCCTTCACTGGCCTTCTTTGGGTGGAAAAGAAACACTGGCAGCTTGGGAAGGGTGGAGGGGATGTGCTGATCCCCCAGCACATGGCACCAGCTCCTTGGGGCTGTGCATTGGGAATGTCATCACCCTCACTGGGTTTATGGGCAGCCACTGCCGCAGCGAGCCATGCAGCGCTCCGTCCTGATTTCCCTTCCTGAGCTCACAAAGCGGAAATTTCCCCATGGGAAACCACTGATTGTTGAAAGTGTGGGATGCACTGGAAACCATCCCGGTGGAAAATTCCCAACCAGCACCACATCACATCGACAGGCCAGCGAGGGCTCTGACTAGGGAACGCTTCTCAGCCCTATACCCTGCCGCTGCCGAACCAAGGGGAGGTGTGGTGGGATGCACGGAGCTGCGGGAGCTGCTGGGCTGAGCTTCTCTGCCTACGTGTCAGGGGATGCTGGGTGCTCCAGGCTGGCTGGGGCACAAGCTACTGCTGCAGGCTTTGCTCATTAATTAGTGAAGGTGGAGGAACACATCTGCCTGTCTGTCTCACCAGGTCTGGGTGCTCGCCCCATCTGGCAAAACCTCACTCCCATCCCAGTCCTCCCCCATCACATGCAGCCCAAAAGCCCCCCACCATGCTCCCTGTACTGCACAGGGCCCAGCAGCATCCCTTGCGGGCACCGCTGCTCTCCTGACCACCTGCAGGACCTAGAAAAGCTGGGAAACCTCTGGAAAACCAGGTCCCGAGCCATACCATGCCCCAGGTCCCGGGCACACTGCCTGCAGCACCAGCTGGAGCTCTCTGCACAGTGCAGAGCTGCTCCCCCGTCACCACTCCCCAACCACAGCTGCCCCCCAACCCCCGGCACCTGCCCCAACTGCATGTAGATGTATGCGCCCATCAGCACACCCCGGACCGGCGCTCTGCTCTGCACTTGTTTGCAGCAGCGACCCGCTCCCCCGTCTGAATGGGGAGCACCAGCTGCATCCCGCCTGGCACAACGTCCTCCCCTGTGTCAGCCTCTTGATTTCTCCATCTTTGTCCTCTCCTTTTTCTCTCCCCCCCGTTCTGCACGCCCTCGCGCGCGTGGGTGCACATTTCGGTGCAGGCTGCCCAGCGATGCAGGGATGCGGGGCTGGAGCAAGTTTCCATGCCTACAGACTGCCACAGCCACGCACCTATCTGACAACGGGCACCTCGCCGGGCGGCATGGGCACCCCGCTCTGAGGCAGCACCGAAAAGAGGCACCAAAACCAAACCAAACCAAACCAAAGAGATGCATATGCCTGCTTCCTTGTGCACTCATTTTACAGCCGCTCTCTCCCCACTGAGACATGGAGCATCCGCTGCCCAGCACTGAGGACACGCGTGTTGCTGGGACAAGCACCCCGTTCCGCCTTGGGGTGCTCGGTGCCCCCCCACAACTGCCCCAACTGCTATTCTTTGCACCCGCACGTGCACCTCGATTTGCAGCAGGCAGTACCATGCGGACCCACCGAGCCCTCCCCACAGCAAAGCAGGGGCTGAGGCTCAGTATGGGGCACTCACACATGCAGCTGGGATGGGGGACAGGGTGGGCAGCCCCCCAGCTCTGAGTGGGGTTCCCACAAGGGCTACCCTGCAGATTGAGTATCCCACGGGATGAGTCAAACGCCGGGGAATCTGCACAGAGAAATTCCCTAAAGGAACCGGAGGGCGCCCACCACTGGGGCTTTCCCCCTCGGCTGTCCCGTCCCTCCTCCCAGCGGGGGAAGTTACTGGGGGAGCCGGCAGCATCCTCTTCCAGGAGTGTTTTTTTTTTCCATAAGAGGGGCAGCCAACCCCTCCCCAACCCCAAAATGCGGTGCACTGGGTCTGCACCTATTGGCATGCACTCGAAGTCAGGAGGAGATGGAACAGGGACTAGCAGACCCCATCCCGATCCCAGACCCCCCACTGCTCCCCGACGCTCTGTGCCCATCGCCCTTCCCTGTATCCACTGTTTCCAGCCCTGCTGAGGCACTTCCCCAGCCCCACTTCTGCTCCGAGTGGTGGGGGCACATCCAAGCCCCTCTCCAACTTACTTGCCCAGTTCCTCAAAGAGCTGGTACTCCTCGGTGAAGCGGTTGCAGGTGATGGTGGCCATCCCAAGGCGCTGGCAATGCTTCCCCCCGGTGCGGAGTTTGGGGCAAGCAGCTCTCCTCTCGCTCCCTCCCTCTCCGTGTGCTCCCGGGGCTCTCTCCTCGCCGAGGTAAATAAGGGAATATGTTTGATTGACAAGCCTGGAGATAATGATGAGGGCAATTTGTCTTCTCAGCCTCACAAGCCTTCGTCAGCATCCCCATCCCCATGGTGACCACCGCTGCCAGAAACGCCCTGTTTCTGTTGCCGGGGCAACCGCTTCCCAAACCCATCGCCTGCCCTGGGGACCGCAGCCCTGCTGGGGACCCGGTCCTGGGGGCTGCCTGGGGGTCTCACAGCCACCATAGGGAGGGGGGCAACTCCAAAATGCAAATCTTAAAGGCAAATTGAAGGATGTGGCGGTGGCAGAATAACTGGGGCAAAAAGGTTTCCATGGAAACCGTGGTTTCTATGTTGCAGGAGGATGCTGTCTCCCTGGCAACTGGTACATTTCTAACCCCCCCCCCCCTCCCAAATGCAGGCCCTGCTGGTACCCTGCACCAGAGTCCCTGGGGGGCTGCGGGGTGGGGGACGGGCTGCTGCAGAGCAGGGCGGGTGGCAGCAGATGGAGCAGAAGTGTGTCAGGCGAAGGCAGCAAAATGATGGCAGCTCCCCAGGTCCCAGAAGCTCCCTGCCAGCAGCTGGGCTCTCTCGTTGGGACTGGCCCCGATCACTGGCACCCGGGGGTGGCTTGGCCTAAAACAAAGCCAGAAGGGGAGCAAAGAGGGAAGAAAGCAAAAAGTGCTGAAAAAACCAGGTTTTTCAGCTAAAAATAAAAAATAAATGAAAAAAAATAAAAGCTGGAAAAGGACACTAAAAGTGGTACTCAGAGGCCTCATGGGAAAGATTTTCCCCTAAGCCCACTTTGCTGCCAGCACCCCACCTCCAGCAGGCATCTTCCCTTGCACCCTATGGGCTCCTGACCCTCTTTTATCCCATTTCTGGTTGCTTTTGCAGGAGGAAAAGGAGCCCCCTGTGCCCCAGCAGCAGAGACTTTCAGCAGCAGGCATTACTTTGGGCAGATGAGATTGGTTTAGTTCCCTTCCAGGCTGCCATGGAAGGGTTAATAGGAAAAGAAAAGGCTCTAACCAGACAAAAATAGGGAGAAATCTTCAAGAGGAGAGAGAGAGAGAGAAGGAGGAGCAGAGAGAGGGAGAGAAGAAAGGAGGTGGAAGTGGAGGAGGACAGCAAGTGGCGGAGTGAGGAAGAGGAGGGGGAGGAAGAGAAAGGCCTAATGGCTTTTCCATTAATTGCACCATTACCTGCTTTCATCCCCACACCAAGCGCTGAGGGCAGGGGCCCAATTCCCACCCATGGGTGGGGCATGGGCATGGGGTCCCCTATGGTAGTGGGAAGGGGACAGCACTCGCCCCGATGCCTCTGTGCTGGTGTTGGTGCTGCTGTCCTCAGTGGGAGTTTTTGTCTCCGAGCTGACTGATGGGTGCTGCATCCCCTTATCTGAAATCTCTTTTCCCACCCCAAAATCTGCTCCTTCACAGCTCTGGGATGCAGCCACCAGCAGTGCTTGGGTCTGGCCACCTGATGGAGACCTTCATCCCCTCCTCCATTACCCGCCTGCCTTTCCCGAAATGCCTCCATGCAC
Source organism: Pavo muticus (assembly GCA_016647715.1). Lineage (NCBI taxonomy): Eukaryota > Metazoa > Chordata > Aves > Galliformes > Phasianidae > Pavo > Pavo muticus. Next base: position 3,401,351 of record JACDJE010000957.1, on the reverse strand, counting down.
GTCCCTCAGCTCCATATGCAGATACTTCCTTTCTGCAGCCTGGCACGGGCTCCCCAGTTCCTGCCCAAGGAAGGATGCTCTGACTCAGGATTGCACACCAAGCCCCAAATGCATAGGCTAGGCAGCTGTCCAAGGGGCTCAGGAGGACCTAGTGTTTCCCAGAGGGGCTGCAGCATGGCCATCCCCCAGCACAGGGCTTGTATGGGCTGACAGAGCCTGCAGCCGTGTCTCACAGTCATGGCAAGCATGGCTGCGAGTTACATATTGCAGAGATCCCAAAATTACTGGGACAATTTCACACACAAGCTGGGGTCTGGGGGATGCTCAGTTGCTGTCCTCCAGGAAGCTGAATTCTTGGTTATTTTTAGGTGAGGATTATAAATACCTGAGTAAGGCGAGCAGATTCACATTTAAGGTTGTGTTTGCAAATGGCAAACGGTCTGTGGGCCCCAGCATTTGTGCCAGCAGCAACATGGAAACTGCTTTTGGTGGGATGGGAGGGCCCACCTTTTCCCTGATCCCAGGGTCTGGAGTGAGATGCAGCCCCTTGTCCGTGCTTCTCCCTAGAACGAGGTGCCCAGGGTGCCCTGCTGTCCTCCCAGCTGGCAGTTTGCTGGGAGATGCCCATCCTCTTTCCTGCTGCTTGCCTGACCCATCACATCTCCATCAGCATCTCCATAGCTGTCTCCTTCCCACTTCGACCCTCATCCCTATTCCATCCCATCTCTAATGCCATCTCTATCCCATCACATCCTCTTTCCCATCCTCATCCCAGTTCCCATCTCCATCCTCATCTCTTTTCCATCTCCATTCCCATCCCATCTCCGATCCCATCTCCATCCCCATCTCCTTCCATTCATGTCTCTGTTCTATTCCATCCTATCCCATCTCATTTTGCAACACCATCTCCATCCTCTGTCATCACCATCTTCATCCCCATTCCCAACCTCAAACCCATTTCCATCCCCTTCCCTATGCCAGTCCTCAGCCGTATCCCATTCCATCCCCTTCCCATCCCTCCACAGGGCCGTATTGTGCCCTATCTCCCAGCCTGGGGCTTGCAGCACTCTCCCAAGAGTGGGACAGCGAGCTCTTGGCTTCCCTATGTAAACAGATCTCCGTGCTGCAGCATCACGGCAAGGCGAAGAGCTCTCCAAAGCCACTTCAGCAGCGTCTCGCCCATCAGCTGCATTAACCCTTTCCCACCTGGAGCCCATCAGCTCTCCCAGGGGGGATGAATGTTGTGAAAGCACATGATTTTGGCACATCGCTGCGTTTCTCTCCTTGGTCCAGAGCTGCACTGCTGGATCCGAACCAACTGGGACCATTCACGAGCGGTGGTGGGACAGGGGACAGGCTCTGCATTCCCCAACACCCAGAGGCATCTCTGCCCACTCTTCCTCTTTTCAGGAACTAACGCTTTTTTTTAACAATTTTTTTCTTCCTTCTAGAATTCGGAATGCTTCATATTTATTTCTTTATTTATTTTTAAAGAGAGAATTCAGACCCCAAACTCTGGCTAGACTGACTGTGCAAAACCAGCACCGGCCCCAGAGATCAGAGCTGGAGATGAGACAAGAGGAGCGTTTTCAAGGAGATGTTACTGAAACCGTTGGGAGAAATATCAAACATGTTTTCATGGAAATTTCCATTTTTGAAAGAAATAATTAAAAAAATGAAATAAAGGAAGGACTAAACTTGGACACGTTTATATAAATATGGAAATGAAAACCGTTCCACACGCCTTGCCACCGCCCCACGGCCAGCCCCGCTCCTTCTGCCCACCCCAGGATCTCAGGCGGGTCTCAGCCCACGTGCTGATGTGTAGATGTGGCACTGAGGAACAAGGCTTACTGGGCAGTAAGGGTGACAGGTGGACGGTTGGATGCGATGATCTTAGAGGCCTTTTCCAACCTTAATGATTGTGTGATTCTCAGCATCCTCCTCCTGCCTTAGATTTGGCAACCACCTGCCAAGAGGCTTGGCCAAATGGCAGCTGATGGGCGAAGAGTCGGGTTCACCCAACAGAGCACCTTGCTGGATGAGCCAGGGATGGAAATGGGGCATTAGGGGATGGGGAGGAGCTGAGTGCCCTATGGGTCCTGTCCTGGAGGGCATTACAGGGGATGTGCCCATGAGGCAGCAGAGTGGTGGTGGGTGGATGGAGCAGCAGGGCCAGGTGCACCAACAACCAAGCCCCGGCACTGCGAACTCCTTCCCATCTCTACAAGAAGAGGCCCTCCTGCAGGATGCTTTGCTGTCAGCTCTTTTTTTTTTCTTTGTTTCTACAGAAAATCCCAATTCCCCCAAATAATCCAGCTAAGAGTAAAAAAAAAAAAGAATACAAACGTGTCATTGCATTCTCTTCCCGTCCCCGTCCCTCTCACACACAGGGCTTGAAAGCGCATTGAAAGGTATTCAGTGTGCGCGCTGCCAATTGTCACATCTTTCAATGACAGATTTTAAATGAATGTTATTTTGCAAAGGAAAGAGAGGGGGAAAAAAAAAAAAAAAGAAAAAAAAAAAAAAAAGCCCACACTGCTCATCCAAGAGCTGACAAGTCCTAACGGGCCTCATTTTCCAGAGACAAAAATAACTATTTTCAAAATTCACAGCAGGGCCTTCGCCTACACGCGCTGCACCAAGAGAAACCTGTGGGGAGAAATGTAAAACACATTGTGTAAATGGAAATGCACCGTGCATCCAAAATGCTTTTAAAGCTATTTACCCTCTTTCATCCGCGCCAGCTCCCATCAGAGTGCACGTCCGCAGGGAGCACGGGGGCACAGCGCTGTGTCCATGGCGAGGGGACGTGGTGGCACCTCCTGCCCACCTGCAGGAAAGGGGAGGGGGAAGGGATGCCCCTCCCCCTGACCCCGGGGCTCCATGTCCTGCAGTGATGGAGCAGATCTATGAGATCTTCCTGAGGTCTTCTGTCTGTCCTGGGCTTGGTTGTAGGATGCACAGAGAGGAACTTAGGGGTGCCTCCAGCTGTGCAGCCGTGGGATCCAACCAGGCAGAGCTGGGGATGCTATTGGGGACCTTTGAGACAAAGCTGCCTCCCATGCACAGGGCTGTCCAGAACCATTTGTCCCCAGCGTGCATCAGGGCACTGCTTCCAACCATGTCCTTACAGGCACAGCTCCAGGGCTGCTCCTGGCTGTCCCAAGCCAGCGCAGAGGAGAAGCCATGGCCAAAGGTGAGGATCTCATCACACCAAGGCTGAGTCCATAGCCAGGAAGCCATCCCTTCTATAGGGAAGTATAATGGGGAACTGCCATTGTCTTGGGTTTGGGGAAACCCTTGAGTTCCTAGATCAAAAGCAAACCAAGCAGCTGCTCAGCAGCATGCAGCAAGTCAGCAACATGTATCTACAGAGAAACACCAAGGGAAAAAATGCAGCCAGAGCAGCTGAGGCTGGCCAGGTGCTCCACACCCCCACCCTCATGTTGCTGCCGTGGCCAACGCTCACAGCCTGCACGGTCCTCAAGAAGAACGTGTCTGGCTCTGAAAGGGCTATGCACACCCATGAGCCTGCATTGCCCATCCCTGCTGGTCTGTCTGCCCTCTCTGCGGCTGCTGGTCCAGCCGAGAGCAGAAGTGTTTGGGGTGAACCCCCGTCCATCCCTCTCCCTCCATCCCACCCCATAGCGCTGCCATCTCTATCTCCACCCTGGCCAGGCTGCGTCGGCGCTGGGGACCCTCCGCTCAGATGCGGTTGGACATGAGCCTGGTGTTCAGCTTGCGGAAGAAGGAGCGCAGTTTGCAGATCTTGCACTTCTTCTTCTTGCCCCGAATCTTGGGGGGGTCCCCACCACCACCTTCCCACTCCTCGTCCTCGCTGGCCCAAGGCCCCCAGGCACCTCCATTGAAGTCAGGGTGGGCGCGGGGGTTCTCTGCGGGGTAGCGCACTGGGATGGCCGTCCGGTTGTAGTGCACCAGGCGGGTCAGCAAAGCTCGGACGACGTCGGGACGCTGCTCCGAGAGGTCATAGCGCTCATAGGGGTCGGCAGTGATGTTGAAGAGCCACACGGATTTTCTCAGGCCGTCAGTCAGCCGTTCCAGGTTCCACCAGCTGCCCGGGAAGTTGGTCAGTGTCTGTGGGGGGATCCAGTCGCTGTAACCCGGGTCCCCGGTGAGGAGCTTCCACTCCCTGACGCGGATGGAGGCCTGCACGGCCGTGTTCCAGATACCGAAGCCATCCTCCAAGGAGCCGTACTTGGCGTGGTTGTAGAGGGGGTCAATGTTATGCAGGATTTCAGTTCGCGGTGACTCCTTCCCCTCGCTGATGGCAGGCCAGACGTTGTAGCCATCCAGGCCTGGGACATTGCTCAGGTTGCCCCTGGCCAGACTCACCAAGGTCGGGTACCAGTCTGTGATGTGCACCAGTGCCCAGCTGGTCCGTCGCTTGCGCTTGATCAAAGGACTGTGAACAAAACCGATGCCACGCACACCCCCTTCCCAGTACGTCCCTTTGCGGCCCCGTAGCGGCCAGTTGCTTCCCCCAGAGAACGTCTGCCCGCCATTGTCTGTGGAGAAGACAATCACACTGTTGTCATAATAACCATACTTCTTGAGGGCCCAGGTGATGTTCTTCACTGCCTCATCCATGCACGTCACCATGGCTGCGTACTTGCGGCGAGCGACGTTGCCCATGGAGCGGTAGCGGTAGATGTACTCCTTGGGCGACTGCAATGGAGTGTGCACTGCCTGGAAGGCCACGTAGATGAAGATGGGCTCCTTGGGGCTGTGGGATGCCAGGATCTTGCTGACACGCTGGGCGTAGAGGAAGGTGGAGTACTTCCCGCTCTGGTCCCACGCCACATTCTCCCCTTCATGCAGGTCATAGCCGCAGACGCCCGGCCCATCGCAGTTGTCGTAGGTGTAGTAGTCCACGTTGCCTGTCAGGGAGCCCAGGAAGGTGTCGAAGCCCCTGCGGGTGGGCAGGCACTCCTTCTTGTAGAAGCCGAGGTGCCACTTGCCCACCATGTGCGTGGAGTAGCCGGCTTCCTGCAGCTTCTGGGGCAGGGTGACCTGGTCCAGGGGCAGGCAGTTGGGCTGCCGGGGGCGGATGATGGAGTGCTGCAGCCCCGTGTGGATCTGGTACCTGCAGGACAGAGCCAAATCAGTGGTGATGAGAGTAATGGAGGGTGGGACATGGTGGCAGTTTGCGCTCTGGAGACCCCAGTAATGTGCAGCTCTCTGTGTCACCCAGCCCAACACCATGGAACAAGCTCTGTGCCAGATACAGGGAGCTCCTTATCATAGAATCATAGAAGGGTGCTGCCTCAGGAAGGAGGTGGCTCCATGTGCTCCTCTGCTTTTCCCTGTGGAGCCCTATGGTTGGAATAGTGCTCAAAGATGATCTAGTCCAACTGTCAACCCACCACCCCCACCATGCCCACTGATCACGTCCCTCAGTGCCACATCTCCACGGTTCTCAAACACCTCCAGGGACGGTGACCCCCCCACCTCCCTGGGCAGCAGTGCTACTGCATCACTGCTCTTTCTGAGAAGAAATTTTTCCTAATAGCCAATCTGAACCTCCCCTGGTGCAACTTGAGGCCTGATTGCAGATGTATCTTCATCCTCTTTTGCACACCCCAGAGATGCCTGAGTTCCCTCTGGAGCCACCAGGAGAGAGGAGAGGGCTTTGTCTGGAACTCACTGAGCTCCACCACCCCAGGCAGTAGGTGACCACATCCATAGCCACCACATCAAGAACGGATGCTGATTAATCTGCCTCCTACAGAAAGTACTGGGAAATCATACCAGGGCAGGGAAATCATCCCAGTCCTACTCCAGGGAAAGCCCCATCAGTCCCAGGAGGCTGAAGGGCCCATGACCAGGAGACCAGGATGTGCCCATTAGGATGGAGCAGCCTCCCACACACCCTGCCCTGCTCAGTGCAGTACTGTGTGAGCAGCAGGAAAAGCATGGCCCAAGGGAGAGCTAGCAGTGCAGGGTAGCATCCTTCCACCCGACAGCCCAGCAGCCAATTTCCATGTGAGAGGAAACCAACCCAAAGTCTGCAGTGTCATCCACGTGGAGACACCTCGCCCCACCACCAGAGGACCTCATGGGCAGGGACTACCTTTTTCCCAAAGTGACTTTGGTTGCCCAACAACATCTGAATTTTCACTGCTGGTGACCTGCCACGTGCTATTACAAAACCATGCAAAAAATCAACTCTTTACCCAACAGGGCCAGGAAGACTCTTTTCTCTAGAGGATCTCCAGCACAGAATCATAGAATAACCCAAGTTGGAAGGGTCAGGAGTCCAACTCTAGCAGTGATGAAGTATCTACCAACATATTGGGATACCTGCCTTGCGATGAGCGGGGTTTGAGCCTTGCAGAGCTAAGGCAGAGGAGAGGTCCCGTGTAGGAATGAGCTATGGGGGCTTACCGGCCGGTGATCAGCTGGCTGCGGGACGGCGTGCAGATGGGCTGGATGTAGTAGTTCTCCAGCTTCACGCCCTCGGCTGCCAACCTGTCCAAGGTGGGCGTCTGGATGTCAGAGCCGTGGTACCCGACGTCGTGGTAGCCCTGGTCATCAGTCAGGATGAAGATGATGTGCGGCGGGCGGGCGAAGGCAGGAGGCAGCGATTTCTCCATGGGGCTCGTAGCCACGTCGGCCACCAAGCCAGGCTTCATCCAGTCCCAGGATAAATAGCCAAAGCTGAGCAGGCTGACCAGCGAGAAGCCGGTGAGGGCGTACACAGCCATCCCAGAGCAGTGCGTGCTGCCCACAGAGCGACCTACAGCCCCGGCATCACAGTGACACGTGGGGGTGTCCCCTCCTCGGACAGCCCCCAGCTTAGGGGATGGCGGGTGGGAGTGGAGCGGGACGAGCTCCCATCGAGGCACGCTCACACGCACACAAAGAGCCCGGCGCGGCGGGGCTGGGTTGCGATCGGTCAAAAGAAAACAAGCATCGCGCCGCTCCAATCAAACCCACATGCACGGCTTTCCTTTCCTCGCGCGGTGATTAGGAACAGCCCCAAAGCAACTCACGGAGTGCTACGAGCACTCTTTGGCTTCTCAACGCGTCTTTTTTTTTCCCTCTGTTATTTCTTTCCAAAGCAACACAGAAAACCCACTCCGCAGTGAGCGGCCGCCTTCTCCTCCGCCCCAGCGCCGTGCTGGCTCAGGATGAGCCGATCCTTTTACTTACACTCCCGCAGAAGAGGGTGCTAAAGTTCAAGCCCAGCGGTGCCGCGCTCCCGTCCTCACCCTTTGGGGAACAGCCGCTGTGTCCTTTTCTCACCGTCCTCTCCCGAAGAATTGCTCGACCAGCCCACACCACCATGGCTTTTTTTTCCTCTTTTCTTTTTTCTTTCTTCTCTCTTTTCCCAAAGTCTTTCCCAGTCTGGAAACTCAGCGCTGTGGGGAGGGCAGGAGGGCTGCGCAGAGCCAGGCGGGGGGTGAGGACATGGGGACGCAGCCTCCGAGGGACACTGTGAGTCCACACATCTGCCCGGACCGTGGGCGCAGCGTCCAGGTTTATGGGGAGCCGCAAGCTCGGCCCCTCCCCACTCGCTCAGCGACTCCAGGAAAAAGCTGGGAAAACCCAAAGCATGCAGGGTCCTAAGCGGGGCTGCCCGCCTCTCCACAGCACGGCCCCTGCGGTGCGATGCTCAGCCCCGAACGGCAGCCCCCCAGCACCCGTCCAGCCCCATGCAGACAGCACACGGGCAAAGGAGAGCTGCAGAAACTTGTTGGGACGTCTCCAGTGTTGAAGCAGGCCACCGCAGGGCGTGCTGATAATTATGTATATATAGGTATTATGGGATGGGGACTGCTGCACCCATTTTATAAGTGGGGAAACTGAGGCAGAGAGGGACTGTGACTGCCATGGTCACAGCCAGCCCAGGGCAGGGTTTGGTGTAAAATAGGGGTCCACGCCCATACAAAAGTGCTGATCTGGTCATAGGGTACTGGGACAAGGGGCCACACTGTGCTTCAGTGCTTTGGGGGAGTTTGAGGAGAGCTGAGAGAGACACTTATGTAATTCCTTTTGCAAGGTCTGCATCCATGAGGGATCGGGACAGCACTGTGCATGGCACGCGCCTCTCTCCTCGACTTTCCTTAGGGCAGGACTTGGCACAAGACAGGGGGGTTGGAAGCACACACCGCTCACAGAACACAGGAGATCCAGGTGAGCATTTCGGCACTGTTATGTCCCTTGTGTGGATGGGAACAGAGAGCTCCCAACACACAGTGCAACCCAGCATGTCCCCCCCAACCCACGCACCCCCCATGTCTGACTTTAGGACCGCATGGCTGCAGTGGCAGGGGCTCAGTGTGGGCTTTGGGACAGCTCTGCAGAGCGTTAGCTCTGAGGAGCAGCTGAGCCAGATGGCTCCCCTCTGTGGGGCCCCCTGTCCCCTTCCCTCTGAGCCCCCCCCATGCCCTTCCTTCCACTCCCCTCTGTGGGCCCCCCACTCACTCCCCCCTCCCCCAGACTTTGCCAGGTCCCTCCACCCACCCCCCCATCCTTTCTCCTGGGCCTCCCCCTGCTGTGTCCCCCCTGGGCTCTGCTCTCTTGGCCCCTCCACATCCCCTGCCCTGCATACTCCTTTCCTTGGGCTCTCCTCCTCTGCATCCCCTCCCTGGGCTGTCCCCACATTCTCTGCCCCAGACACTGTCCTCTCCCCCGTGCCCGTAGCCCTCCCATCCCATGCCTCCCCACTGCCCCACATTGGGCATGCTGGGGCACAGAGGTGGGGATGTTCTGCACTTGGCTGTACCTTTCCCTGCAACCCGTCAGCAAGGTTTGATTAATCCCCAGGGGTTCATCAGTTCATCTTTCTTTCCTTCTGCTGCTCCTCTCCTCCCTTCCCCACTCTCCTTTGCACTGCTCTCCTCCCGCACGTCTCCCTGCTCTACCCTGAATTCCTCAGCTTTGAATAATTCCCTCTTTGTAGAAAACAACTGGACTTGATGGAAGGGTGCTGCTCAGGAAGGAAATGTTCCCACGCACCCCTAAGATCCCCAAGTCCAACCCCAACCTATCCCACCATGCCCACTGACTGCATCCCTCAGTGCCACATCTCTATTCCCCTCGAATACCTCCAGGCAGAGTGACCCTCCAGCTCCCTTGGTAGCCTATGTCAGATTTTCCTAACACCTAACATGCGTAAATGGTGCCCTCGGAGCAGCCCTGCTGGGATTGTTGGAGGCAAGAGATGGGAGCAGCTGGGAAGGAGGAGGAAGAGGAAGAAATGAGAGCTCTAAGGTTCAGGTCAGGACGACTGCAGCCGGCAGCGACGCTGCTCTGGGGGTGATTAATGCATCACAAGGTCCACGCATGGAAAAAGTGCTCAGGGCCTGTAGCCACCCCTCTCACTGCTGGGAATTCATGGCAGTCACTTGCCCGGTCTCGCTCCGAGATGTCTCAAGAGCTGGGAGCTTCCTTGAAGAGCTCCAGCATTGCACAACAGGGAGGATTCCCCTGGCAACCCGCCTGGCTGCAGCTGCTGATGTTGGCATTCTCAGTCCAAGCCCTCAGCCACTTCGGTCCTGCATCTGCCCAGGCAGTTCTGCCAGCCCACAGCAATGGGGAGCCCCATGGGGTGAGAGCTGCAGGGCTAGCAGCATCGCGGCTTGCAGAGCATCCCCCAGCTCTGCCCACCAGACCAAGCACTTCCATGCGCTCACAGACACTTTCCAGTTGAGACCATACCTCTACAGCAGCAATGGGTGAAGCCATCAGACAAAGGCTTCAGGGCTCCTTTTGGTGCTTTTCAGCCCGGAGCAGCACGCGGGATGCTCTCCAGCTATCAGCACAAGGCGGTGAGCACTGACCGATGTCCCTGCAGCTGGCACAGCGGCTCACATTTGCACAGCTGCTTCTCTAGCCAAACATTTGAATATTAGCCCTTTTTCATTTTTTCATTATTAATTTAATGTGGCCTGGGGCAAGAATTAAAATAATCACAGCCCTTCCTGCTTTCTCTCCCCACCACCTCCAGCTCCGGCCGCACTTGTGTTTGGCCTCCAAGAGCATTTGCTGCACACCGGGTTATGCAAACAGCTCTCTGCATACTTCTCAGCAGCCACGATTTACCATAAGGGCCACACAGCAAAGTTTAAAACTAAGCCTCAAATCTCCTTTTTTTTTTTTTTTTTTTTTTTTTTTCCCCCCTTTTCTTTATTTTTTAACCCTTTTCAGAGCCGGAGCCCCTTCAGCCCTCAATACCGCCTTTCTCTCGCCGTCAATGGAGCATTATGAGCAGGGGAATTATTGAAAGCAGAACTCCCAGGCTGTACAATGGGAGCTCTGTGCAAGGCAAATATTGCACAATCTGTTTGCACGCCGCGGGCTCGCTGCCCTGCCCCCTCGGCAGCCCCACTCCCAGCTCACGCCTCAGCCTCGGGACAGCCAAAACGGGATCTCAGACCGAGAAATAGGAAAGGTTTTAACAAGTCCCCTCTCTCTTCCTTCAGAGCAAGAGACATCGGACCCAACGGGGGCAGCGGGGGCCTTGCAAATCACAGCGCCTCACTCCCGGCTCTCAGATGTTTAAGGGTTTCCGCTCTCCGCAGCCAACGTGTGATGCATTGGCTTTTTTTCTTTATTGGCGTGATGAAAGAGCTGAGGCAAGTCTGGAAAAGGAGCGTGCGGTCCTGAGAAAGGAGAGAGCTTGTTATTTTGTCTAGAGGGGGAAAAGGGATCACAGGGCGGCGTGGGGCTGAGGGGAGCTGAAAGCGGGGCTCTCCTGTGAGCTGTTCTGCAAAGGGAAAAGCTCAGAAGCGCTCCGCTGTTGGGAGAGGGGTGTCAACAGAGCTTCTAAACACGCCATCCTTTGCTCCCTGGAAGCTGGAATCAAGGGAGGAGAAAACAGCAAATTGACATTGACTCCTGCTTATGCAACCTTCATCATTGCCCAAACAGCAAGGATGGTTACAGCAGTGGGGAGCAGTGTGCTACTGGGGCAGGGAGCAGTCCCTGCAGCACAGCAGCAGTCCCTCTGGCAGGGGCTCAGCAGCACCACTGGAGTTGTTCTTGGAGCCAAATGGCCCTTTCCAATGCCCTGCCCGTGTTCCTGCCATTTGCTCAGTTGAAAATAATGATCATCATCATAAAAACACACTTAGAGGCCATCGTGCAATATTAGAGCCTTCTCTAATGTAAACCATCGCCTCTCACAGCACATGCTGGGCTTGGCCAGGGTTTGTTCCTAATTCTGCTGCTCCCCTTGCTCCTCTCCTGGCTGCCTGGCACCACCAAAATGAGTAAAATCCTTAAATAAGAGTCAGCTTGTCTCAGGGTAAGGAATCTTTCTTCTGTTCTTGAACCCCAATGATACATCTCAATGACTCTGTGGGTTCTCTTCTGAAATCAGTTAAACATTCCTGCTCACGTTTGTTTTCCTCTGGCAGACCCCAACCCATTGGCCCCACTCCCTCACAGTATCCCTCCCTTCGCCCAGCTCTGTGCACTGCTGCTCATCACCTTCTCCCTCCCCTCTGTAATGACTGGCACGCTCACTTTGAAGAGCTGAAGAGCTGGATAGGAGCCTATGGGCTTGGCATGGCAGCTTTGGGTGGGAGGATGGAGGACGCTGTGGACAGATGGTTTGTGCCTTGTCCCATCCATTCTCATGGTTAAAGTTCCTTGGGTGGATTTGGCTTTGTCCTTCATCCTGCCAGAAGGTCAAACTTCATTTACAATAATATCAATAAAAAACCAAAAACCAGCAGTTCCCTTGCCTCCAAGCCCCTTTGAAGCAGAGAAGGACCCAAAGTGGCGGAAGGAAGGATTTAAGCATTTAACATAGTTGCTTTCTGGCCCTGCTGCAGTGTGACCCTGGCACTGGTGTCCCTCACCTATTGGCTTTGGACTCCCCACCCTCATTCCTGAGGCAGTTTATCACAGGATACGCAGCACCCCCCAACTCCTCAAAGCATGCAGGGCGCAGGCATCACCTCCAGCCTCACCCAGCTCCATGAAAAGGCACAATTCTTCCCAGCTTTGCCTGGGCACGGACGCAGCCCCACGCACTGCAGTGCCATGCTCCCTCCCACGGCTGTGGGCACCCCCAGCTCCCTCCAGCCCTTTCCATCCTTCCTTCCAGGTGCAGCCTCTTCAAAGAGCTGCGTTCTGGCTGGCAGAGATGCAAAGTCCAGCAGCGAGATGCCTTCCTAACACACGGGAAAGGAGGGGCATAAAATCCCCACACTCCCCTAGCTTGGCACAAGTACTTGCAGCACACAAGGAGCCCTTTCTTGCTTAGGGATTGCCTGCTTGTTTATAGCCCTGGCCCAGATCAGAGCAAGGAAAACACACCTGTGTGCGCCAGCCGGGCTTGCACCTGTGAGCCACTAGGGGAGCGGTGCCTGTTTGCCCAGGATGTGTTTTCTTCGTGCCCTGCTTCTCCCCATAGCACCACGAGCTGCTTTCTGCTGAGGGCTGCTGTAGGTTCTGCTTGCTGGAAGCGCATTGGAATAGGCAGAGAGCCCAATTAGGCACTGCACTGCTCTATACAAAAGGTATCAATAACCCAGCAGAAGAGCTGAGAGCTCGCTCTCGCTGGAGATGCCAAGAGCGCAAATTGCCTGCTTGTAAGAGAAAGGCTTAATTTCCATAGAACATGACAGATTAAAGTGAGAGTGGGTGGGTCCATTCTATTATTCATCAGCACTCCCTGCTAGCAGGAGGTGCCATGCTGTTGCTTTGAAGTTTCTTCGAAGGCACGGGGTGCCCAGGGCCGTCCCGTTGGGGTGGAAGGCACAGTACCCAGAGATGGAACTCCCCCCGCACCGGCAATGCAACACAGCCCCACTGCTGAGGATGATGATTCCCAGGCATGAGTCAGAGCAGAAGGTCCTCATTGAAACCCAGAGACCTGGCGGAGTTCTGGACTCTGACCAAGGGATTGCTGTGCTGCGGTGTCAGCCATGCCCAAAGGCCAGCAGAGCTTCCTCTCTCATTGCTGTGCGGTGAGCTCTGTCAGCCCGGAGCGCATTCTGGAGGTTGGATTCCTCCCTCCTGAATGGGAAACAGAGCAAAACAATGAGGAGAAAACCAAGTTTCCATCAGCTGCATTTCTCAGGGAGTGTTCCACTCGAGGAGTGATTCTTTGGCGCTTTTCATTTGCAGCTAAACCCTGCAAGAGGAGGAGATTTGGACACTGTAAGGATGCCTGTGGGGCAGCCCCCTGGTGCAGCAGGGTGGGGGAGGTGTATTTACTCCCATGTGGGCAGCAGGGAAAGCACCGTGTCCAGCACAGAGCAGCGGTGACCGAGCAGAAGGCAGCGAACCCAACCATGGTGGGCTGCCATCATTAAGGGGACAAAGGGATACATAATCTCCTGCACTGCTGCAGGTAGGAAACCCTTATTATTAGCCCTCGGTATGTTTTCCTGAACGTTTCTACTAGAAACAAATCCCTTCTCGGGCTGTGGGCGTGGGATCTGCAGCGCTGTGCCCATATCTCCATCCCACCCATTGCCACTGGGGGTTTTCTGCTCCCCGTCACATGCAGGGCGGTTGTCGGGAGGCTGAGAGTACCTATATCAATGCTGCAGAGGGTGATTCATTATGATCTGCAGTAATCCTGAAGCTGTACAAAATCGCTAATAATAGGGCTTCGAAAGCGACACGTTAGCCGAGACAAAAAGTGCCTGGAGCCAAACCCAATCCTGCTTTGCTGAAACTATAAATAAAAAGGTATAGCCCATACTCAGCTCCCAGGAACGAGAGCAGAGGGTGCAGCTCAGCCCGGGATCTGAGACTGGGATTGGGATCCTGCCCGAGGAAAGCACACACGGGAGAGGCAGGTGCCTCCTGTTGGTTCTGGAGCGGGCAGAACAGCAGCCCCGCCGCCGCTGAGGCCTCGAAAATCTCTTTGCCATTAACACCGTGTGCTGCAATGGAGCGCGGCGCTGCCACGGCCAAAGTCAACAAGAACTTTGCAGGGATTTTAGTGGTGTCGGGGGCAGCTTCACGGCTGGAGCCAGCTGAGGATTTACTGTCACCATTTGCACCGAGGACTGTAAAACTCAGCGTGTCGCAACTTGGTCGTTAACGTTGGCTGTAGGCTTTCAAGGTTCTGCCTTGGGAAGAGTGTTGCTCCTCTCTTTCATCCCTATGGCTCTGCCCGCAGACTGGGGCAATGTTTTCTTCCCTGGGGAAGCCTTTATAGTGCATCCAGGGCACAGGTTGGAGAAGGAGTGGGTCTGCCCCACCTCTGCCCACTTCCCCACCGCGGCTCCAGGGAGGCTCAAAGGAGCCCTTCTTAGTTTTTTGTCCAAACAAATCGCGCGGCATTTCATACCGACCACTTTAAACGAAACCAGACTGTTTAGTCCAAGTGATTACTCATAAGCAGCATCTAATTACTTCTAGTATTTGAAGAGAAAATAGAAAAATCTCCTTGGAGTATACACTGCAGCTTCGAGGAGAGCCCATGCCCCTGAATGCACGTCCTCCTTCCCTATTACAGCCATACACCATTACACCCCATGTCCCTGCAATGCCTGGTCCCCACACACACCCCAAAGCTCCCAGAGGTGCAACTGGCCCCTTTCCATCTGAGCAAATGCTCCTGATGTACTCTATCAGTGCATGCACTGGTGCAGTTCTCCCTCCTGATACACCCTATCGGTGCATGCACTGCTGCAGATCTCCCTCCTGATACACCTACTGGTACAAACACCGGTGCGTGCACCAGAGTGAGATCCAACTGCACTCTGTGGGAAAGCAGCTGATCCCAGTGACACAGCGAGCTCCCACCCAGCAGCAGATAGGATGAGGGCTGCCCTCCTGCCTGGTGCTCTGCAGGCGTTTCCAGCCCAGCACTGGACGGGGTTAGGAGGGAGCTGGCTGGAAATCAGCGCCGGAGATGTCGTCAAGCCCACACCCGCTGCCCTGACCTCCTGGGATGGTGGAGGATGAGATTCAGCCTTGGAAGCATCCCAGAGCACTTTAATCTTCTGTCTCAGATGTTGCCTCGAATGGCTGCTGTAAAAGCAGAAATGCAGAGATGGCTGTGCAAGGAGCCCCCAGTCTGTGTTGCTCACTGGGGATGCCCTGGCTGGAAGGCAGGAGAGAGGACAGGGGTGAGCAGTGGAACTGCTGCTTCCCCCAAGGAAGGCCACAGGGGCTGGGATCTGCCCTGGACTGCCCATGGGGACAAAACACTATGAGAATCCCAAGCACAGGGGCTTTGCAGGATGCGCCCAGGATGAGCCACCTGGACAGCAGGAGCTTGAAAGGGATGTATGGAGCAACTTCCAGCCCCAAGGCCACAGCCAGCACCAGGTCAGCAGCATGAGTGGGCAGTGTGGGAACAGAAAGGCCATTGCCTCCTCCCTGAGCACCTTCTCTTCCTCCCTCTCCTCTTTTGCCTTCATCCAGAGGCAGGGCATGTCCACAAGCCCCGGCAGCCAGGAGGAGCAGGGCAGCATTGCTTTGCCTTTGGACATTTACTGAGCTCTCTGTTTTTCCAGAATTGCTCTGAAACGTGGGATTTGCATTAGACCACCAATAGGGAGCAAGGGTGAGATTTCTTTCCTTGCCTGCTGCAGCAATGGTTGGGAATTCTCCCCTCTTTTGGCAACGGGAACACGTTGCTGATGCCAGCACCAATGCTAACTGAAACCGGGTGGAAAAAAAGTCCTCAGCTTCCCAGCACCAGGATCCCATTTCCAGCCAGCAAAGCCTCCAGCAAGGATTTCCAAGAGCCTCTGGTCACCCAAGGGCAGCTCAGTCCCCACTGGGCCGTGTCCTGCACCAGCTGGGGACATCCCTGCATTTGTCCAAAGCCACCACCGCGCAATGGGACTCTGTCACCCTCTTGTGGCTACAGGGGCTGACGTTGGCTGGAAAATTCCCACCCAATTCCCAACCCACTCAGATCTCAGAGAGGAAATCAAAGGCAGAGGGAGGCTCGCTCGGCTCTATCTGAAAGCCATTGTGATGATGTCCAAGTCTCTAAAGAAACTTGGATAAAACCCCAGAGATTAACAACAGCTCAGGGCTTTTCTGCATACTGGAGTTTTGTCTGCTTCCAAGAGAAACATACATATGTGCTTCAGTGGAATCTCTGTGTACGTTTTTTGGTGGTGTGGCCGCAATAAATCCCTTTACTGCAATAACCCTTGAGCAAGATGGGGCAAGGATCTCTCTGCAGTTCCCCAGGAGAGGCTGGAGATGGCTGTCCGACCCATGTGTATGTGTTGTTCCCGCATTAAACCTGAGCTTTTCAGGTACACAGAAATCCATCTGGACAACGCAGATGGAGGCAGCATGGGGTACATCCCAGTGGAGCTGCTCCCCACCCCACGCTGCTCCCTCCGTCCCCTCCTTTTCCTGCTGCACAGCTTTTGACATGAGTTAAAGCAGCAGAGGAACGCCTGGTGGGGGAAAAATAATCCCCCAAAGCTCCGGCTTCAGGAACGCAAACACAGCCCCTGTCCCACTCCTTCCAGGTAGAGCTGCTGCAATCTGGGTAAACACAGCGGGGCTGCCCCGAGTGTTGGTGTTGGCTGCGCTCACCTCGGGGCTGCCAGGGGCTTCAGCGGGGCTATGCTTACAGCTGGCCCTGAGCAGGGCTGGGAGGGGGGAGTTAATCTTAACAGCCCTTCTGCTTGCTCCATCGACATAGATCTGAGGGAGAAACGAGATAAATGGTTTACTGCTGCCATGCCAGTAGGCACACAAGCAGTTGGATATACCCATTGATGTATTTCCCATTTAGATTGTTAAGATTAAGCATATTGCAACCAAATTTTAATGCCACGTCTTCTACTCATTAGGGTTCTCAAATCTGTTCTTCCAGCTACACAAACTAAAAGGCTGCTTTATATTCTGTAGGTTTAGAGGTGACTTTTTTCCACAATTAATTAGTTTGAAGCTAACAGGGCTGGGTCTATTGGTTCCAGTAATGGAGCCACTGGGATATGCGTAGATACAGATATATTTTTTCACTTCTGAACCGCTGTTTCTCATCTGGCAGCAACTGAGTCAATATTATTTGATGCTGGCCTGCTTGCTTAGGCGAAACGACCCGACCATCCCCAGCAAACCCCAGCAGCAGGAGACCACATCACAGCCCCTGGGCTTGGCTCTGCGTTCCCATCCCAGCAGCACGGCCACAGGGCCAAGGGACAGGCATGGGGACATGGCCCCGCTCCCCAAAGGGACCGCAGGTGAAGCTGGAGCTGGTGGGGATGGCTGTGCCGTGCTGATCCCATTCCTGGGGACAGAGTTCCTGCACTCTGTGTAGAAATCCTATAAACGTAACGTGAGAATGTGGCGTAATGTATAATCCCTGTGTAACCAAAGGCAGCCTGGAGTAGATGTTTCAGTGGGCTCAGCTTTGCCTTCGCAAATGTGGCTGGTTAGTTAGCTAATGTCACTTGGACAGCCAGGTCCTGGAGGGCACCTGCTGCTGGTGGATGCCTAAAATGACCCTAATTGTGTTTGGGAAGCAGGAGGCAGAGAGCTGCTTGAGCGAGGCCGAGCCACAGCGGAGCCATGTACACAAAACAATGCCATGATTCATCTGAGATTGCCATAACCCATCACATTTCATCAGGATGCTGTGGCATTTAAAATGGCATTTCCTCCCATCTGTTGTGCATTAGCAGACAAAGAAAAGGAGGAGGGGGAAGAGAACAGCTGAATAAGAGAGGGGAAAAACGGGATTCTGGAGTGAGGCTGTTCCTGTGGCAGCTCCTCGTGAAGCTGTGGGTCGAGGCAGGGGGGAACTCACTGCAGACCCTCAGCCCCTCGCTGCCCCAGCTCCAGCCCACACTGCTCCCCCGGGCACACAGCAAGGGATGCTGACGGCCTGGGTGACTCAAAGCCTCGCAGAGCAGCACCTGGCAACCCACTGTGCACACAGAGCTGCGCAATGCTGGCTGAGGGCTGGTAAATCGGGGGCAGGAGGAAAGCAAGTCCCTCAGGCCCACCACTGTGGCTGTTTCCTCCTCTTCTCTTCTGATTTCCCACTGCCTGCTCTCTTCCCTCTCTGATTTTCCCTTGGAAATAAGAATCTCTTCCCCCATCCCTACTTCTCCCTTCACAACACCCCCTTCCCTCTCACCCTTTCACTCCTGTGCTCTCACCTTCTCTCCCCCCTGTCCCTTTGCAGTTCCCTGTCCTCCTCCCCTCCTCCTTCCACCTCCATCCATCTCTCTTACACTCCCCTCATCCTGCTCCATCCCCATTTCCCCGCAGGAGCATCCCAGCAGCAGAACACCAGAAGAGCCATGGAACAGCTGCCTTAGAGATGCTGTGTGAAGCATCCTGATGATCTTGCCTATAATGGGGTACAATATGGGTCAGACTCATGGTTGGGGCCAGCGATCTGATGCTAAGACCCACCAGAATCACCTGCTGGCAGTGACAATGCTCCTGTTCCCAGACAGACAACCCACCCGTTGGACAGAGGATCCGGCAGAGGCAGAATGAGCAGTTGGAGGCAGAAACTTCCTCAGGCAAACAGCTGGGACCACTCAATATCCTGACCCCATAGATGCTGTGCACCATGACAGCATCCCTACAGATCCAGACCCCATAGATGCTGTGTACTACGCCAGCATCCCTAAGGATCACAACGTCTCTTCACTTTGTTTCATGCAGCCTTCATTCCCCAAAGCAGCAACAGGCAGAATCAGCCCCATGCCTGAAAACTGCACCGAGCTTAGCAGCACCAGATAAAAATGTCCATGCGTGGCAGAGGATGTGTTCCCCATGGCTACATCACGCCAATGCTGCAGACTTGTAAGTGGACAAATACACAAAAATGATGCTTGTAGCTTCATGAACAGAGAGCAAAGTCCCTGCAAGCCCAAGGGTCCAGCAGACGTGCTTAGAGACTGTTAGCTTGCATAGTGCACAGAGGAGGAATGACGGCGTCGTGCAGCTGCTAGCAGCTCCCCAAGCCCGGGTTTGGCCAGGACACAAACAGTCATTCAGAATGGAATAGGTGTGGACAAGTTTTACCCCAAGCAATAAGCAAATAGCATGTGAAAGTGGCAGCAAGCAAAGCTCTCAGCTTGTGAGGCTGAGGGCATGGAGCGGGCCGTGCGGTTATTAGCAGACTGAGCTAGCTACTAAATCACAGCCATGTTATCCCCTGTCTGGATTTGACACTTCTTCCTCCGATCTATTCGTGACTCAGTGTCTTGGCATGGAAAACACATACCCAAGAGGTTAGCTTTTGAAATCCACCAGGGACATTTCACCTTCCTAAAATAAAGAGCGGGCAAAATACTTTCAACCTCCCTCCAAAAAAAATGCAGAAAAAAAAATCACTCCTTAGTAAGTGTATGTTGTTGGGTCTCAGCTGGCTTCAGGCTGAGGTCAATTTTCCTATTTATAATCATGCAGCTGTTTGCTGACTGAATAACTGTATTTATTATTTGGCATGTTTACCAAACGCCTCAAATACCTTCTCTACCTGTAATTGTGGTGCAAAGTATATATATATTTTTTTTCAGATTAGTTCATTCAAGTGGCTTGTGTTACTACCAGGCCCCGCACTGTGGTTTCCTAAGGGTATTCATGGCTTGAAGGTATAAAACTTTGGACTCGGGTGACCCTGAACTGTAGCAGACACTTGAGTAAAAAATGGAGTCCGTTTTTAAAGTCATTTGTCCATGGACACTCCAGGCTCTAACATGAAGAAATGTGCAGATGTGGTATTAGGGACACAGTTTAGCGGGCAGTAGGTGGACAGCTGGACTAGGTGGTCTTAGAGGTCTTTTCCAAACTTAATCATTCTACGATCCTATACTCTACTTGCCTTTCTTGTAAGAAGCACCTTCTGAACATGTTTTCTCTTCATCTGCCTTCAACTCTGTCTTCTTCCTTTCCACATCCTACTGGAATTGGCCAAAACCAAATCCAACCCCTTTTTCACATGCCATTAGTTGGGAGAGCTTTGTTGCCTTGGAGAGATCCTCTCCTTTCTGCCCAAAGCATGGGCATCCCTTCCTTCATCAGTAGATTCTTGTGCACCATTGAGTATGCAGGAATAGAGGTGGAAGAGGCTGGGTTGATTTTCCCATTTCCAGAGGCCCCTGAAGTCATCTTCTCCAGGCATTTGCTCCAGGCCGCATTAGCTCCATATGCTCTGTCCTGGTCAGTCCGCTGCAGGACGCACGCTTCAGGGCTTTCTGCCCCAGCATGCTTTCCTTACCTGTTTCTTCCCCTCCTTAACTGGAGAATTGGGTCTCCAAAGCAGATGCTGGCTGATAAGCCTCATGCCTTTGTGCGAGGTCATCCCGGAGCAAGGGAATGTTGTCCTGGTCAGCCACAGCATCACCCTTGCAGGGATAACACAGCCACATTTACAGCAAGCTTCAATGACCATCTGTGCTGGGAGAGGTCACCCCTAGAAATGCCTAGCCATGTCTGTGCTTCATTTACAGGAGCTGTAAACCTGCCACCTGGCTGGTGGCTTTATTGCTTTGGATGATGCTGGTGTCAAAGAAATTTGGCGCAGGAGCCAGCCGGAGTACAGTCAGTTTTATATTTAATCTTTGCTATAAATGCAAATAAAGGTTCTGTATTTTGAGTGAGTGACAGACAAGCCACGGTCATTATTAAACCTTCTAAAAATAAACCTCTGCCGAAGTGACAGGAGCCAGATTTTTCCTGGAAAGTATCAGCATGGGGAGGGGGGTAACAGAGCAGCCCTTCTGCCATGTAGCTGGCCTCCAACAGCTGCACTGTGTCAAGAGCTCCTTCTTCTCATTGTTTGCTTTGTTTTGCCCCCAAAATGCCTGAGCAGCTCCTTGCAGCAGCTTCATGTCTATCCAACAGTAAATCACCCCAGAGCAGTGAGCTCTGGAGTGCTCTAGGAGTGAGGCCTCTGTCCCCACAGGAGGAAAATTTAGTGGCTGTTGCTGAAATAATCACTGCCCCGCCCACACCCCATTGGTTATCAGCCTGTCCTCGTTGCAGGAGCTGTCTGATCTCCTCCTGGAATGCAGTAATGTAAGAAGCATCAGTACGCATCCCAGATATCCCCTGAGCTCCCCGGGCCCAGATGGTGCCTGGGTTTGGTTCCTGGGCATAGCTCTGTTTGCCCCAGAAGTTCCCCCTCAACCTGGGGCTGGCTGGAGCTCTTCAGGAGAGGCTTCGTGCCTGGTTTGGGTCCCCCTTAGCCAGCCCAGTTCGCTTCTGGGTTTGGCTTCAGGTCTCAGCTATGCTCCCTGGCCTGCTTCGGGCCCCATCGTGGCTTCCCAGAGCTACCCCGCTCAGCTCAGTGGCCACACTGGGCAAGACTCCAAACAACGCACCCCAACCCCAACGCAATCCAACCCCAACCTCAGCTCTAAATCCAAACCCAACACCAATGCAACCCAACCGTAACGTAACTCAACTCGAACCCCACAGCAACCCAGCCCCAGCTCAAGCAGCGACTTCCGGCACTACATTTCCCAGGAGGCTGCGCGGCCGGAAGCGGACGTGACGTCACTCAGCGCGGCACGCGGCGCCCGGGGCAGCGCGGAGCTGGGCCGCGCCATGGCGGCGGAGGGCCGCGGGCGACGGGAGCTGCTGGCCCTCATCCACCAGCACCTCCTGCGCGCCGGCTACGCGCGGGCCGCCCGCGAGCTGCAGGCGCAGCTCGGACAGGTAAAGGGTCCGGGCCGGCTTCGGTTGAGCTGCGCACGCCGTGGGCCTGAGGGGCGGCGCGGTGCGGTGCGGGGCCCGCGCGGGTAGGGCCGGGCTCACGGGCAGGGTCTGTGCGCGGTGTTCCCGTGGCCCGGTGCAGACTCGTGGGGTGCTGGGAGCAGGGCCGGAGGCTGACGCGTGTTCTCTGCCCCCCAGAAGCTGCTCCCGTCCCTGGCGACGTCGCTGGAGGAGATCTTCACGCACTGGGAGAAGTGAGTGGGGAGGGACGGGGCCGGGCTGGGGCCGAGCCGGGGCCGGGACGGGGGCCACGTGTGGCCGTGATGTGCGGGGCTTCCCCTTTGTGTGGTGGCTGTGCTCGGCAGCCTTCCTCCTGCCCTGGTTTCACATGGTAACGATCGCTTTTTATTAACGTTTCCTTAGCTTAGGGATAAGTTGTTGCTTAGTTTTGAGATGCTGTTGATGCGGGGGTCAGAGGCATGCTTTGCTTTCCCCGTCTCTGTTTTACTTCCCTTACCAAGCCACGTGCTTTATGCATGCATACTGACTGCAGCGTGAGCTGCACGTGGAGAATGGGCAGAGACTCACAGCGCCCTAAGCAAAGCACAGGTAGCACATCTCCCTGCAGAAGGGATCTTAGAATCTTCTGAGTTGGAAGGAACCTTAAAGACCAACTGGTCCAACTCCCCTGCTGTGAATAGGAATACCCACTGCTCCATCAGGTTGCTAAGAGTTTGATCCAGTCTGATATGAAATGTCTCCAGGGACGGGACATCCACTGCCTCTCTGGGCAACCTGTTCAAAGGATCTCCTGCTCCCAGCCAACCCTCACATGCCCGTACTTGTCCATCCCCAGTGATTTTCCACATCGTTATCCCACTGAGTGCTCCCTGTGAACATCTGCAGCACGAAGCCTTCAGCTGTGTGCAGTGAGATGTTATTTGTTCTCACCCTCTGCACTTTGATGCAGAGCCTGGTGGAAGCTGCAGGGCTGGGGAAGCAGGGTGTCAGTGGAGCTGGGTCTTGGTGCCTGTGCTGAGCAGTGCTTGAGTGAAAGCAGTCCTTTGGCTGTGCCCCAGCCCTGGGAAGCAGGTGTTTGCTGCAGAGGTGTCTCCTGCTAGGATGCCTCATGCCTTGGTGCCTTGGTCTTGTTCCTGCAAGAGCAGGAGAAAGCCTGGATCTAGATAAGAATGGAGTAGTGTAAGAACCAGGCTTTTGCAGTTCCTACCTCTAACAATATATTGCTTTCCTGGGTGTTGATGCCGACCTTCTTCTGTGCCTGTTGCCCTATTACTTTTAAACCTAAGGGATGACAGGGAGCTCACATTGACTGATTCCTTGCTCTCTGGTGTCACCCATACCTTGTGATTCCACACCACAAGTATGCCTTTTATTCCTTGCCTGCCCTTGCTGTGTCTGGTACATGAAGGATGTATTGACTTGTGGTTTAATTTATCCAGAAAGTGTCCTTCTTGGCTGAAATGCACTTGTCTGGGTGAGCTGTGATCCTCTTGTCACTTCGTAGGCTAGAAAATACCTTTCCTCAGACTGCTGCAGCTCCTTCCCATCTGACTGAGGCCACCCTTGGTGCTGTATTCCAGAAACTCTTTCAAAGTGAGCCTAGTAGTTGGGATTTGCAGTTTTGTAGGAGCGGCCTCCTTGCTGGACTGTATTTGTTACTGAGGGATGCTGGGTGGCTGAGGGAGGCTGCAGAGGTGCTGAAGCGGTGGGAATGCTGGACGGGTTCAGCCCTGGGTGCAGAAGGAGCACCCAGAGCACGTGCAGCCCTCAAAGGCTGCTGCAAGACGAGCACCTGAGGTCACCACTGCTCTCCTGCATGCGATGTGTGGAACGCCTGGTCACACATGGCAAATTCTTGGAGTGATTTCTGTTGTATTACCAGCTGCCGACGAATTGGGCAGGCATTCCTCCTCTCTTTGGGAGCTGGAGAGGAATGACACTTATTTGTCCTCAGGCTTAAGCCTGGCCTGAGAGTGGATGATGTTCAATTTTTCTGTTTGTTCTTCATATTTCCTTTTTTTACACAAAATCCATTCCCCTCAGAACTCCTTCGAAAGCCAGGAGAAGAAAGCTGAGTGATGAGGAGGCGGCCATCCCAGAAAAGATCAGAGTTCCTGATCCTGTGAGCAGCTCTGAAAGCTCAGAGAAGGAAGAAGATGAGAAAGAGAAGACGAAAACTGGAAATGGTAAGAGCCTGTAAACTCCCTGAATTTCACAGAGCAACAGTGAGGGGTTGTGTAGGAGCAGCTCAGTTTGCTTGGCTAGAGAGAATGCTTGAAAATCAATGGCTATTCCCTCATGCTCTTAGGACAACAGATTTATCAGATTTATCTCATGTGGAGTTTTTGAGGAGCGCAGATGTATGCTGAGGCCAACAAAAACCTTTTATGATTCACTGGGGAGGGAAGGGATTGGGTATTGTAGCTTGGGTGAAGCCTTGGGAAGTAAGCCCCAGCTGTCTGTTTGGCCAGCAAAGAAAGGTATTTTCACAGATGAGGGAAGGACCTTTTTATTTGGTCTGGACAGCCCTTGTACTGTTGATGTGGGAGGCATTGGCTTGTTGCAGCCTAACAAAAGCCCATGTGCCTAAGGTGTGTTAGCTCAATCTCATCTGCTGTAGTACATCCCCTGGATCGTGTGTTGGCTGTGGTGAGGAGGATGGGGTAGAAGCAAGGCACCTACATGTTGCAGGAGTAGTGGCTGTGGTGCTGAGGCAGGTGTAAAGATGGAGCCCTGCCCTGCCCGCTGGGAGCCTTTGCAGACCAGGGACCTTCTCTGTCTGATTTCTCTGTGGCTCTCCTGTGCAGCAACCAGCATTTCCCCTGTCACAAACTCAGCAGTGAATGTGGAAAGCAGTGAAGATGACGACTCCTCATCAGAAGAGGAAACGCCGAGTGGAAAAGGTGCAATTACGGTAAGGGGAAACTGTCTCCTAAGTGTTATGACCTGTCCAGAGGCAAAATTGCTGCTTAAGGT
The DNA here is from genome assembly GCA_016647715.1 of Pavo muticus. NCBI lineage: Eukaryota > Metazoa > Chordata > Aves > Galliformes > Phasianidae > Pavo > Pavo muticus. The sequence goes on along the minus strand of JACDJE010000957.1, from coordinate 3,376,757 downwards.
AATGCTGTGTCCAGTTTAGCCCCTCATTTTTCTATAGGCTTCTAATTTCTTTTGTTTTCTATAGGTGACACCAGCTGTAGTGAGTGGCAAAGCTGCCAACTCCTTGCATTCTCCCATTACACCCACTGGTCCAGGAAGTAAAGTAGCGGTGCCCTCTGCTGCAAACAGAACTGTGCTCTCAAACAAGCAGCAGCCCAGTGCATCAGCTGTGACCCCAGCCAAGGCTGGGCAGAAACTGCCTAGTCCTGGGAAACCTGGACGAGCTGTAGCAGCCGTGAGCCAAGCAGGACAAAGCAAAGCTCCAGTAGTGACCAAAGCACCAGAAAGCTCCAGCAGCAGCAGCAGCAGCTCGTCAGAGAGTGAGGAGGAAAAGGAGACACCGACTGTGAAGGCCCCAGCCCCCAAAGTGGGTAAGGAGCCTGCAGGGCAGAGTGAATGCATGTGTTGTGCTCTGTCCTCGCTGCAGATCAGATCCCAGCCATACCATCAGCATGTTGCTTTCAGTTCCCTTGCTGGGAAGCTCAAAGCAGTTGCTCCTGGGGAGACTGCAAGAATACTGCAAAGCAGGCAGCTCTGGAGCTCTGTGGGATGAATCCAGCATGCTTGCTTCCATTTTGAGTAGCAGATGTTGTGCTAGGGAGTCCGTCTGCATCTCTGTCAGCATCGTGCTCTACAGGGCTGGAGATGAATGTAGCATATCTGAAGAAGATGCAGCACTAATACAGTAGACACTTTCAGTTTTCTAGACAGGCACTTCAGCATCTTTGGTTGCAATTACAAAGTGATTATTGTAGGGTATTTTGTTGTCTTTAGGGGAATCTCTTTTACTGCTTTGTTTGTTGGGGGTGAGGAATGTGTTGCAAAAGCTCTTCAAATGGTCCTTCTCTTGACTCCTTTTCCAGAGGAGGTTCAACCAGGCTGGGGTGCCCCTGCAGGGAGCTGTGTGTAGCTGGACGGCTCCCTGCGTGATCAGAGAGAAGCCAGAAAGGGGTTTCTCATCTGCCTGTACTTGGGGGAGTTGTGTCTGTGGGTAGATGTTTGCCTGGAGAAGCAGCTCCTAGCAGGCAGCTGATGCTTTTGGAAAGACTAGGCACTCTTCCCTGCAAATCCCGTTGGTCTCTCACTGCTGCTTGTTTTGTTTTCCTGACTTCAAAAGCTGCATTAGCATCATGCTCAGGGAGCTGAGAGCAGGCAGCAGCTGTGTCGTCTCCTTTCTCATGTTTCAGAGCTGAAGCAGGCAGCTGGGGAAGCTGAGAGCAGCAGTGAGGAATCAAGTGATGAGACATCGTCTGAGGAGGAGCTTGCGACCGCAGCAGTCCAGGTAACCTCTCAGGGTCCTCGTCCTCAGGAAATCACTTCCCTTCTCTTGAAAGGGAGAGAAAATGCTGCAGTGCTCAGTTCTCTGAGAACATCCCTTTCATCCCTGGATGCATAAAATCCCCAAATCCAAGGCCGCAGAAACATGCTGTGTAGCTGAGAGCTCCACTAACCTCGGCCAGCAGCAAACGCTTCATTCCAGTTCCTCCCAGTGCCTGAAGTGGAGGGAGATCCTTTGATCTGTAGGAAGTGATTAAACACAGCTGTACAGATGTGACTTGCAGAAGGAGGGCGGGTTGGCCAGGCTGTCTGTGGACAAGTGGCTTGCTTCAAGTGCTCAGCTCTGGAGTCTGAACGAGCCTTTCCTGATCAAAGGCAGAATGGGGACCTTGCTTAATACAGATTCTGCCAGTTTCTTCCCTCCTAAGTGTGTAAGATTCTCCTGTTCTTCCTCCTGTTCCCAGGCAAAACCAGCTGTTAAAGCAGTGCAGGTGAATTCAACACCTGTGAAAAGTGCACCTGCTACTTCAGCGTCCACCAAGAAGAGCACAGTGAAGCAAAGAGCAGTGACACTGAACCAGACCAAGCATGGCCCAGGAGCGGTCCCAGCGGCTGCAAAGCCTGATGACATCTCAGACAGCAGCGACTCATCAGACAGTGGAAATGAGGAGCCTCCATCAGTAACCCAGGTACATCTGTCTGACACTGCCCTTGCATGCTTCTCCAAGGCTGGGAATTGCCATGGTTGGATTTGTCTTCCAGCTATAAATTACAATAAATGGCACATGTAATTTGGCAAACTGTAGTGCAGCTTAGCTTCCCTCCTGTGGAGAGACCTCCAACTTGCATCAATAGAGATGACTGGTAGTATCAGAAGGCTGATGAAGAATGTTATTTCCTTATCTTGGCAGCTGGGTGAAAGGATTCCTTGTCTTTTCTTCCAATTGCTGGTTTTCCTTCAGCATTTGTCTATCCCGGGGGGCTCTGAAATCTTTCCTTGATTACAGTCTGAGGAAATTAATTATGCAACCTTGGAATTTGCCTTCTTTCACACTGTCCCTTTCTTGTCTTGTCCAGTCAAAGCCATCTTTAAAAACCTCCCAGGCCATCCCATCCCCAGTGAAAACCACACCAGCAGCGTCACTCTCCAGCAAAGCAGCTCCAGCAAAAACACTTCCGCTGTCCCAAGGGAAGCCGGCACCGAAACCAGCAGTGCTAAAGCAGGCCAAAGCCACACCAGGAAGGACTGCTGCTCCTGCAAAGCCAGCTGAAAGTACAAACCCGGCGGAGAGCACCGACTCTTCAGGCAGTGAAGAGGAGGATCTGCCTGTGCCTGTCAGCCAGAAGGTGGGTGATGGTGCATTCAGCTCACTCACGGGGAATGGGCTGCACAAAGCAGTCGTTCAGCCATTAAATGCTAACAATGATCGGTTCAGGTTGATGATTAGACTTGATAATCTTCAAGGTCTTTTCCAACCTAAATGATTGTATGATTCCTAAGGATTCTCAGGATCTTCCATGGGGGACACCATTGCAAAAACTGCTGGAAAACACAACAAGCTCAGCTGAGGAACAGTGTCCCAGCAGCATCTGTGTAGGGAATAGATGCCAAGTGCCTCTTGTGAACTAGTCTGAGTCTGACTGATTCTTTACATTTGTGCCTTCCTCCTCTGGAGTGGGCCTTGTGAGGGGCTGTCAATGGTTTGGTCTTGCCTGACTCCCCTGTATGTAGCTGTTTAGAGCTCTCTCTCAGGAGCACTCAGACTAGAGGCAAATCGCTTTGTGAAAGCATCCTCAGTTGTGAGAGCATCCTCAGGTCCGTTGCACAGATCCTCGCTGCATTGACTCTGAGCTGCAGAGCCTTTTGGAAAGTGCCCTGAAAACGTTTTAGAGATGGTAGTTATTATCTGCTGGGGAGGAAGGGAATCCGGGGGCAGAGCCTCACGTGTCCTTGCAAGGAGGCTCTTTGTCAACGCGTCCTTTCAGTATTGACAGGCAGGAGCCAGAGAGGCTCTGCATTTTTGTCTTTATAGCCTTGGTCTGCTGAGGTGGGTGGAGGGGGATGCTTCTCTAACAGTTGGCTCTGTGCTGCTCTCTTCCTGCATTATTATACGTAAAGATTCAGCTCTGGGTGGCAGGAGCAGCTATCCTGATAGCTGGGCTATGAGGGATTCACTGTAAAACTACTGAGACTCATCCGTTCTAGCAGGGTTGCAGTTGAAGGACATACTGGGGTGGGTTTATTTTCCCCCCGTGTTGGTTTGAAGCTGGCAGCAGCAAGTAGCTGTCTTGCCAGTGGCTGTTTAACCACTTCAGCATCTTCCCTCTTGCAAAGTGGCAATTACCCTTCACTAAATGTAGTTAGCAAAGAAGAGCTTGTCATCGAGGGAGCTCTATTTTTGCCAAACAGGCTGTTTCTGCTTGTGTTAGTAGCCTGCAGACAGGGACCTCAAGTGAAGCCTGAAGATGAAACCATTAGGCTTAGCTGTGTCCACAGTCCTGTCCTCCCAGTCAAACTCTTAGCTCATCCTCACCATCTGCTACTTGGGCATATGCTAACCACTGACTTGCTGTATCCTGCAACTTCCTCTGGCTTCTGTGCAAGATCCAAACAGATACAGAGCGTTGGAAGCTGCTTCATCTTTCCCTGTGGGGGTGGATTAGCACAATTAAAATGAACATCATGCCTAAATTGAACTGCTTAATTGGTATGTTTACCCCTGAAGACTCAGGAATATTTAGTCAAAGAAGTTGACAAGGTGTTTGCTTATTTTTGGAGGGGAGGTTGGTGGTGGGGGGACAGAACAGATCGACCTTAAAGACCCCATGAGCTGCCTTTCTTTTGGACATGTCAGTTCTGCTCTGCTTTCCTCTCTTCTTAACACTGTGGGCCAAAGATGGCACCCAAGCCCACCGTGGACAGGCTTCTGTTCCTGCTTACCAGGACGGGGTGTGAGCTGCATAAAGGCACGTGCTGGGAACTTGTGTCATCCCTGGGCATCCCAAAGGAGCCCACACAGACTGTGCCAGTGGAAGTTGTACCTGCAAGTTTTTGTCTTAGACTGCAGGTCCTGCGGGGAGAGGCCGGATCTCCCACCAGATGGAAAGTCCTTCCCTCTCCCTCCCGGAATCCTGTCCCTATGCTCATTTGCAGGTGGCAGGACTACCTTCACTGTGTTGTGACACAGCTGAGCTATTGATTTCAGTCCTGATACGCTGGTGGCACTTCTACGGTGAACAGGCAGCCGTGGAATGTGATTGTTACAGTTTGCTCATTGCACGTGGCTTGGCGTTGCTTCCCCCTCTTGTCATGCAGCGCTGCATGATGCAAATGGACCCAGTGGAGTGACAGATGGGTTGTGCAGGAGCTGAGTCATCACTCGTACTGATCCACAGGCAGCTCCTGGTTTGGGGACTGAAGAAGGAGCAGGAAAAATGATTTCCTCTTGAGTTATTTTCCTCCTCTCTGCGTTACTGCAGTACCTGTGACTCTGAGCTGTCAGAACCCCCCGCCTGTGTTACTCTGCTCAGCCACGCTGCTGGCCTGATTCTGTCTGGAGCCGTGCCATGGGACGTGGTGGCCGTCAGCCATCTGGCAGTGACCAGGATCAGGTGGATGGAGGGACCTTGGCCTCTGCCCAGGAATATCTGAGGAATCCCGAGGCTGTATAAAGGCTTATGGTGGTTTCTGTGTGGATGCTGTGTTTGTTCTGTGCCAGGATTCCTCCATCTAGTTCTTCCACAGGTCTTTTCCAATCTCTTCTGAAGTTAGAAAGCAAAGCAGCCCTCCTGCCGTGCATCCAAGCAGGGGGGTAAGCCAGTCCTGGTGCTGTGAAGGTCTTAAAAGGGAGCAGCTGGGGTTTGATCTCGATAGATTTTTGCCTTGCACAGCACTGCCTGGGAAGGAAAGGGAATGGAGCTAACGCATTCAAGTAGGCCATGTGAATTCTAGTGCTGGCTTCAAGCAGTTCTCTCTTCAGCACTGCAAATCTGGCCTCTCTCCTGGAGATAGTGACTCACTGGAATCAAAACAAAACAGAAAAGTGAGGTTTGCTGCCCCCCCCTCCCAAGTGCTTTTGGAGGTTTCTGTTTCTCTAAGCAGAGTCAAAATGTGCTTGGCTTGTTCTGAGTGCTGTTCTGTAATGGGATAAACATGCAGATGCTGTTGTCTGTTTAGTGTTTGGCGTGGAGATGATAAACACTGCCCCAGTGGCAGCCCTCGGTGGGGCTGTGCCAGGAAGCACGATAGGATCCATCCTCCCGCGAGGCGGCTGGGCTGCTGCTCTCGGCTGCTGGCCAGGGCTGGTGGAGGGCTGAGAGCAGGCAGGGCTGGGTTTACAGCATTGCAGGACTGGGAAATGGGGATGGCAGGGGCTGTGCAGCAGGGCAGGAGTCTGTCTTACCCTCTTGCAGCAGACCCCGAGGCACGGCACCCAGCAGTCTGTCAGCGTGCGGGTTGGATGGGGGCTGCCTGCCCTGGAAAGCGTGATGCTGCTCTTTGGCAGAACAGCCCGAAGATGAGCTGCGTAAACTGAGTGGGTGCAGAGCGCTGTGAGCTTGGAGAATATCTGCGGGTGGTGCAGCTACCAGATCTCTCAGCAGGCACTCTCCCTCTGTCGCTGCTAGCCTTCAGCAGCATGCAGGAGGGATGTCTGCAGCCTTCTGCCCAAGCTGTGAGAGCACATCCCCGTTGAGTTGCAGGGTTCTTTCTGTTGTACTAATACCACGTTCCTGGGACTGTGTTTCTTTTCTTGTTCAGAGGTTACCAGAACAGCCTGGGCCCGTTCCCAGCCTGAGCCAGGCTGCTAAAGCTGTGACTCCTGAAAAGGCAGTGGGAAGCACCTTGAAGAATGAGAGCTCTGAAAGTGGAAGCAGTGACTCGTCTGACAGTGAGGAGGAGACTCCAGTGTCACAGACACAGCCTGCACTGCCTGCTGGTGAGTCTCCAGGATGTGACCAGGATCCTTGCCTTCATCTTCGTGGTTTCCTTTTCTACCCTGTAAATGGAACCGCCCAGCCTGTTGATGATTACTCTTGCTTTCCTTGGCTATCCAGGACAACTCTCTCATAGTAACAATCTCATATGCCTTTTCTGCAGTGAAAAGCAATGCTGTGCCCCAGCCAACAAGCGTGAAGAAAGTACTGGCTCCCACACCAGCCCCAGCCCCTCCTCTGCCTATGGACAGCAGTGATGACTCTAGTGAGGAGTCAGATTCTGATGAGGAAATAGTCCCCCCCACACAGGTAAAGAGCTGCTGACCTGCTGAGTGTGGGTGCTGAGGAGGTATCTCAGGACTGTAGAAGGTAGTTGGGTGGGTGATGGAAGGTGCAAAGAAGAGCCCTCCTCTCAGCTGGAACAGGGTTTCTTGGCAGCATCCCTGGGTCTCACTGACCCCATCTCTGGGTGTGCACTTCAGCAAGCTTGGTGTACGTGAGAGCAGTGAAGGGTGTGAATATTTTGGCAGGAACATGACTGGATGTGTGAGCCCAGAGCTCCTCTGGGTCTGTGTTCCTTTTGCCCTACTCCAGGGAGTTTAACAGTCTGGAAAGGCAGCCAAGTCCTTGCAGGCAGAGTTTTTCCATGAGCTGGGTAGCTGGATTTCCCCCCCGTTTCCTCCCAAACCCCTTGCAGAGGGACGCAGCTGGAGCTTTTTGCTGCTTACCACGCCTCAGGAGGCTGGACAGATCTGTGCTGAAGGGAGGCACAGTGCACTTGCTGCCTTTCAGCCAGAGGAAGAGTCAGACCCCTACTTTAGAGAGTGGAGATGACCCCATATCTGTGCCTAAGGCACTCCTGAGTGTACATGAAGCCGATCCCAGCTCTCTCAGCTGAGTCTCTTCATGCCGTGTCTCTTTGTCACTCCATGCTGGTACTGTAGGGCCATAGCTGAGCTCTATGGGGGCTTGAACTGCCTCTGCATGAAGTTATCTTGGGTTTCTCTGCACCCCGATGTAGCTTAAGCCCAAGAAAAATGCCACGTGAGGAAGCTTTGACTGTGGAGTGTGGTTGTCATTCCTGCACGATGGGGGCTTGGGTGCTGCAAAGGAGCTGGAGCCTGGAGCTGAGTGGCCAAGTGCACTTCTTGTCCTACTTGTCTACATATACATATCCCCTTTCTGGCCAGCACCCTTGCTGGGAGAGGGGGATAATGAGCATTCAAGGAAATCCTTCCCCACGTTGGCTGTTGCTATGGCCAATGGAAAGGCTGCCTTCTCCCCAACTGGTCGGCAAGCAGCCAGCCTGAGCAGTCCTTGATTAAAGCTTATTTATAATACCAAGACTGTATAAAATAATGCAGTTGCTGTAACTTGAGCTCTGTGCAAGACGGCTGAGAGCTCTCATCAGATTGGCAGTTCTCTGTATCGTGCAGCATTGCCTTCTTTTCTGAAAGCCAGATGTTGTGTGAGAAATGTCAGCCCACAAAGGCCCAGCTTGTCAGAGATGGTGAGAGGGAGGCTGCTCACGTAGCCTTGTTTGTAACACAAACCAGGAGGCTGAGAGTTCCTTTGCTGCCCCTGCTACCTCCTCTGCTGGTGTTTGTGTCTTGGACCTGATGTCAGTGTCTGATTTCCATGCCCGTGGCTCTTCTATTTTTAACCTCTCTTACGTTAAGTTTGATGAGAGGCTTCAAGTGTGAGGAAACACAACTGCTTCTTGTTAATTTGCTCTTTAATCCGTGACTTGCTTGTGGACCTGAAGGCAGATCTGACCTGCAGTTGGTGTCCTTGCTTTATCTCTGTTGCCAGTTAACCCTGAATGTGTTGTACCAGTATGTAAAAGAGTCCGGGTGCCTGCAGTGCAAAATACAGTCTGCAGTAACAATCTTGTTAGTGAATAGATAGAGTAGATATCTCTGGTCTGCAAGCACATCGTGCTCTGTCTGCGAGCCCTCTGTGTGGTTGCTTTTTGGGCACTGAGCTAATGCAGTAGGCACATGCAGGATGCTGGCCATGCACGAGAGCTCACAGTAGACAAAGCTGACCGGTGAGAAAAGCAGAATAAGAGCATTAGAGCTGTGCTGAAAATGGAGGAGGTAGCAGTGGATTGGTGTGTGCTTCTGTCTGTTTTCTCTCCAAGTTGTGCTCTGTCCTATTTTTCTTTCATATCTATTTTAGACTCTATCCCAGCAGAACATCAAACCAACCAAGGTTTCAAGCACAGTGGCTGCCAAGCCTAATGCCACACCACCTTCAGGGAAGGGAATAAAAGCACCTCCTATCCCTCTGATTTCCAGAGTGTCTGAGAGCTCAAACAGTGATTCCTCAGAGAGCAACACAGTGGTGGGAGAGGTAAAGACAGAGGAGATGTATGTGGGGAGCTTCCCTGGGGAGAGTGGGCAGAGGGGGTGAGTGAGAGCTGGAGCTTGAGGCTGGTGCATCGTCCCCTTCTGCGGGAGATTGCTCTGTTAAAATAGAGAACTGCTGTTATTGCACTGAGATTGCCAAGCCCAACTGTTCTAGGCTGCTTTGTCCGGTCATGGGCATGAGCAACTATTCCTTCTTCCATATGCATTTCATCTTTCTCTCCTTACGCTGTTCCTCCTCCTGCCTAAAGCAGACAGCTCCCACGGGGAAAGCTCCTCCAGCCAGCCCTGCTGCCCCGCAGGCTGCTTCCATCCTGAGAAGCCCCACTGCCAAGTCAAAGAAGCCAGGCCTGCAGCCAGCACAGGATGCCAGGCTGAGCCAGACTGCACCGCTCCCCCAAGCAGAGGAGAGCTCGGACAGCAGCAGTTCCTCTGACAGCGACAAGGAGACACCCAAGCAGCCTCCCAAACCTGGTCAGTTCTCCCAAGAGATGCTCTCAGTGCTGTGGGCCAGGCCAGGGTGGGACAGCTTTTTGTTCCCCGGTGGGAGGTGTGCCTCCTTCACACTAGTGGTTGGAGAGTGGTTTCTTCTCTCCAGCTCTGCAGAGGGCTCCCCTTTGGAGGGAGAAGGCCTGTTGGTGGCAATCCTCATGTGCTGGGTGGGTGAACTAGCCCTGAGTAAGCAGTGGTGGGTTTAATGGGATGAACTGTGCTTCTCCAGCAGGGATGCTGCAGAAACCAGGAGGGACTGAGCCAGATGACAGCTCCTCGTCGGATTCCAGTGAGGACGAAGAGGCAGTATCACAGGTACTGTACCTGAGCAGGCTGTGGGATCCATCTTGCGGCTGACTCCTAAGTAGCAGAGAAAAGGTTGAGTTTTCCACCGTAGCAAATGGAAAGCTTTGGTAGGTTTGCTAGCAGGAAAGTGAGGACTCCCCAGTGTAGTGCTGTGAGCAGGGCTTTCTGGTGTGGGAAGGCACAGGCTTTGAAATCTGAAATGCTTCCCCAGGCAGCCAAGCCTTGGGTTCAGAGCTCTCCCTGCAGATGGGAAGAGCTGGTGCCTACCAAGGGTTAAAACGGGAGAACTGGTGCGTAGTTCCAATAGCAGCAGGATTTTTCCCCCTTTTTATTTGTAACTTAACCCCTGTCCAAGCCATTAAATTCCCTCTGTAAGTAATGTGCAGGGCGTGCAGCACATCTGCAGTGCATTAGCTGTGCGTGGGTGCACGCTAATGGCCAGGAGCCTCCCCCAAGCCTGCTTTACTGGGTGAGAACAAAGGAGAGACCCTATTACCATCAGCTCTTGCTGTTGCAAGCTCAGCGTCTGTCTGTGCTAGCTCCCTCTCCTGGCAGCCCTGCCTTGCCATAGCCTCTCTGCAGAGCTGGCTGAACCATGCATTATCACTCTGCAGGTAGCCAAAGTGAGGGCCCTTCACTTGGAGTATAGGGGCAATATCAACAGAGAGAGATCTGTGTACCTGGTGCGAGGGAGACTGCTCTGCTGTGCTGTCTCCTCAGCGTGTCTGTGCTGTTTCAGTCCCTCCTCACAGGTTATATGAGCCTCTCCAAGAGCCCAGCAGCACCTCAGACACCAAAGACGGTTCCCCCACAGCCTGCAGGCAATGCAGGGCAAGGGAAAGCAGCTGTGAATGCCACTAGCTCCCTTGCCAAGGTCTCCGTGAAAGCAGCCCCGGCTGACAGCTCCAGCAGTGACAGCAGTGACTCTGACACAGACATCGAGCAGGTGTCTGCAAACCACAAAGCAGGTGGGTCCTTTGGCAAGGCAGGGAATCTGCCTGGCACAGAGCAGAGCTGTGCTGGCGCAGGAGAGTGACACTGGGACCAGGGCCTGTTCTTGTGTTGTCTCCACTGCAAAACCCAGCGTGGGGTGCTGCTGCCGTCTGCTGGCTTCGCCTGGCCATGACACAGCCCTCTCTGCTGTAGCTGGGATGGCCAGCAGGTTTTTGCTTTGCAGAGAGAAGTGGGTGTTTGTCTTCAAATGCGTATTCCCCTCCTCTGCTAACTGTGGTCTGCATAAGGAATGCTCTCAGAGTTGTCATCTCTCTCTTGTCACTGTTCCTGCAGAAAGCAAACCCCCTCCAGGCCAGGAAGCCACAGGAGCATCCAACAAAGAGAAGGTGGCAAGTCATGCCAACCCCAAGCCTTCCCCAGTCAAGAAGGCCCTGGCTGCGAAAGAGAACGATGTTGAGGCAAAAGAGACGCAAGCGAACCCATTGCCGTCTGCGCTGCTTTCAACCCTGCAGCCAGAGGAGTCAAGTTTGGGGAGCAAAAGCGAGGTCACCACTGCTGCTGGAGTTCCTGCAGTGCAAGCACCAGAAGGGTTGGAAGAGAAGAAGAAGAAAAAAAAAGAGAAAAAAGAAAAGAAAGAAAAGAAGAAAGCTTCCTCCGCAGCAGACAAGGCTGCGAAAACATCTAAGGGCAAAGACAAAGAGAACAAAAAGCAGAAAGCAGCTCAGAAACGGAAACGGCCAGGAGAGGATGGGGCTGTTGGGCAGCCCAAGGAAAAGAAGCGGAAAGGGCAAACTAACGAAGAGGTGCCCAAAAAGAAGAAAAAGAAAGCAGCTGATGACCCAGAGAGACTGCCAGGCAGCAAGGAAAAGAAAAAATCAAGTAAAAGTAAGTTTCTGGTGGTGTCGTGCGGGGCTGCATCTGCAGTAGGTTCTTGCAGCTGATGGGTGCTCAGCCTCTGCTGCAGGGCAACCACCTTCCCATTAGCCTTGTCTCATTCCTTGCTGGCCCACCCAAAGCCAGTGCAAGATTTTAACTCCCCGTTTAATAGTTTTTCTGCACTTTCAGCAGCAGGTCATACTGCAGGCAGCCAGCTGGGCTCTCCTGCCTCTGTTGCACATCCAGCACAGCACAACCATGTAATACTTGCACTGATCCTTGCTGCTTGCAGAGCAAGCTCATGTCCCTGTGCAGATGTCATAGGATGACCTGTCTCATGGTTTTCTCCTTTCCTGGCCTTTACCGGGGCTGGAAGTATCCAACTCAGGGCTGGCAGAGGGTTGAGGTCAGCCTGTGCTGATCTGCCTGAGGCCTCCTTGTGCACCTTGTGATGCCTGCCCGTCTGCGCTGGGCTAACACAAGGGCATTTTTTTATCCTTTGCAGCTCAGAATCCATTTGCAAGTTGTAGCTATTGTGGGCTTCTTCATGGGAGGGAAAGAAGATGGAATGGGTGGGCCAGATCTGCTGGGCTTTCTGTGCTGCAGAGATGCACCCCTTCATTTTGGAGGAGACAGCCTTGTCTGTCAGCCTCTGTGTGGGCTGTTGCACAGACATGCACTGGAGCTTCTTGGTACAGTTGTGCTCAGCTGAAACTTGTGTCCATCTGGTGTTGGTAGCTCCCCTGGCTTTGGTTTCTGGCATGTGCTCAGCTGCTCCTGCACTGAAACAGTTCCTCAGGGTGGTTGGACAGCAGCAAGTGGGAAGAAGGGCATCCTGCCTAATTCTGCCCACACATGTGCAGGGATCAAACTACTCTGGCCTGAGGGTACTGGAGTGGGCACAGCTTCCTTGTGGCACAGCTCTGCCCTCACCCAGAGCTACTGCCATGGGTTGAATGTGATCAAAAACTCACCAGGAATGCCTCCTCCTCAACCAAGAGCTCCTGCCGCTCTTTGCGTCCCCTCACAGAGTTCTTAGCTGACTTTTCTTTCCCAGAGAAAAAGTCAGGAAAAGAAAAGAAGAACAAAAAGATGTCCACAGAAGGGGGGTCGACAGCAGATGGCTCTGCTGAAGTTCACAAGAAGAAGAAGAAGGTACGTGGGAGACCTGGGGCAGGGTGCCATGGGGACAGCCATTCTGAGGAGCGCTTGTGACGCTCATTCCTGCAGCATGTGAGGCTGGAGGGGAACAGAGCCACGTCCTGGCCTTGCTGATGGTACAGAGCCTCAGTACACAAACCCTGACCTTCGGTTGTTTGGGATTGGGGTGGATTGAAGAAGGGCTGTTTCCTGTATTCCCCAGGGAAGATGCTTTCCCTTAAAAGGAACAAACCCTGAGGCTATTTTGTTCTCAGGGAACTGGCCTGAGGAGTGAGTGCTCTTCCTTTGCTGTCTGTTCATCTAGCTGTTGTCAGCAGGAACTGGAGCTCCTGAGGGCTTTGCAGGCATCCCGTGCCAATGGCTAGGAAAGGGTGGCAGAGGGAGACAGAGGGTGTTCCTTGTTATCGATCTGTCCTTGGCATCTGAGGAGCATCTGTGGCTCTTGGTTCTGCTCGGTACTCTCTGTTTGTGATGCAGATGTACTGATTTATTTTTTACCCTTTCCTTTTTAGAAGAAGAAAACAGCTGAGCCGGAAGGATTGTTGTGAGAAGGTACATGGCTCGTGGGAACTCTCAGTTGGTACCTCTGAGCGGCGGTAACCTTGGCCAAATTCAGTGCTCCTGAGCCAGTCTTGGGAAGACATTGTGTCCTCTAACCACCCACTGTGTGAGGCAGCCTGGCCCTATATTAGAGGGCCAGGGAGCGGAACAGAATAAGGAAAGTCATACAGAAGTGTGCTGGCTTCTCTGGATGTTTGACCTCAACTCTTTAGCTGCTGAAATCCGGATGCCCAGCCTAGATGTTGCTGCCCTCTGTCACCAGCAGAGATAAGCGGCCTCTGGCAGCGTCTGTCTGTCCTGGCTGACCACAGGGAGCTTGGAAAAGTCATGTGGATGAGCTGGTGAAGTTCTGGCCATCTGGAAGTGGACCAGATGAATCTGCCTCCACTCTGCTCAGCTGTACGGCTGTTATTCTCTTCACTATCCCTAATTCTCTTAACTCCTCTCCCCAAAGGTACCGCATCCCTGTGATTAAGGATTTATGGGTGAAGATCAAACAGAAGAGTGGAAAAGGAAGCTCATCAGCAGAATTCCAACTTCATTTTCTTTTATAAATAATAATTTATATCTTCTTTTAACTGTGACTTTTAGAGCAGAGTGATGTAACTTTCTGCCTCCTGTCCTGCTGGGGCCCAGAGCTGTGTTTATTGCCCTCCCCGACAGCTCACGTGCTGCACTAGAACTGAACCGAGGGAGATGGTTTGACCAGAGAAGAGCATGTGTGCAGAAACTGCTTTCCTCCTAGCTGACGCCCAGCCACCTTTTTTCTCTTCACAGAGCTATATTTTTAAGAGAAACTTCTACTCTCTTTTTTCCTTCTGTGATTTGTGGTGTCAGACCTTTTGCTACCTATGGAAGAGAGCTCTTTGGGTTTAGATTTTATTCTAACAAACACTGACGGCGATGGTTATTGTGTCCCTGGAGTTGCACTGAACAGCTGTGCCCACAGCTGTTCTCAGCCAAGGCTGCATTTTTTTGTGTTTCTTTTTTTTTTTTATGGAATACAGAATAAAAGAAGAACGGTGAGACTTTGCTTCAGCTGCATCTGAGGGGCAGGGGCGAGAAGGCCTTTGGGTTGGGGCTGTAGGGCTGAGCTGGGTAAGGGCAGGAGCTGACTCCAGAGGATGCTGCAGGTAGGAGGGGAGTACGCAGCATCTAACCCAGGTTCTTGGGCACATCTTCAGCCCCTGGGGGAAACTGCATTGCTTTCTGCAATGTCAGTGGTGAGGAAGAAGAGGGACCGGACCCTTCTGGCTAGGGCTAGGAGCATGGTAAGGAACAGTAGCTAAAGAGCTCGGCAATCTTCTTTTCTTTCTTTTTTTCCCCCTGAAATTCAATTTATTTTTAACCCAGGATAGTTGCAACCCAATTGGCATTACTGCACAGCTTGAGTTGCTTACAAGGCTTTCGTACTGAAAAGTTTATTTGAAATAATTAGTTTCTGATTTCGTTCATAAAGGAGGTATTGGATATGTGCAGAAAATCTCCAAGCCCTCCTGCCTCCAGGGTTAGCTCTCTTCCCCTTGCTGCCCCTCCCTAGGGCTGTTCTCAGCCCAAAGCTGAGCATCTATCCCTACTACAGCCTTCAAAAAACAGAAATAAAACAACGCAAGAAAGATGAAGGAAGGTTTAGTACTCTTAACAGGGCTCCAACCTACAGGGGTCAGTTAAGCTCGGGGAGGTTGTTTTGCTGGTTTTAATGTTTGTTCAGTGAAAGAAAGCATTAGTGGCTCATTCTTCAGCAGGGGTGATCTCTGCATCGCTGCTGTGGGGGCAGGGAGAGGGGACAGGTGTCCTGGGGGGACAGGAGAAGCCTGGGAACCAGGTGGTGTCCCTCACACAGTGCCAGTGTTGCAGCTCACATCCCATTAGCAAAAACGACGGGCTGCCAGAGCTGAAATCATCTTCCAGCTCGACCCCCTGGGTCAGTAAATGGAGCAGTCATGCTGTTATGTGGGGAGGGGCCAGCCCCAACCAACCCCAGGTCCTGTCCTGCAGCAGGGGAAGGGATGTAACCGAGGTCAGGGCAGGAGCGCTCTAATTGTCTTCAGGAAAGCAAGGTAAGAGCAGAAAAATGGAGCAAAAAAAGGTGGACTGAGATGCTGAAGGCTGGATGGGCATCCACAGGCGTCCTCTTCTACTTGGCTGCTTTGAAGGGAAGAGAGGAGGGAGTCACCAGCTGGCTCTGGGCTCAGAGAGCCATGTGCCCCCACATCAGCGTGCTGCCACCAGCCCTGCTGTGGGGAACGGGCAGAGCAGAGCTCCTCCAACCCCTGCAGCACATCAGCCCCAGGGCTTCTTACCTTTCGGCATGTCCACCCCGGAGAAGATCATCTCCTCAGGCTCTGTCGGGGCGGGCGCTGCAAAGGGACAGCAGCAGCTCAGTGCCACGGCCTCATCCCTCACCCAGGATGGATTTAAGCAGTGAATTTTGCCCCTCCTTGGCTCTCAGTGGCCCCAGCCCTAGGCCCCCTCTCTCCCTGCTTGCTGCTCTTCCTGCCACCTACCCGAGCAGTCCAGCTCTCCCCGGGTGGCAGTGCCCTCAATCCTGGTGCCATTTTTGTAGCAGCACCAGCAGTAGCCCGTGCTGGCGCTGCACTGCTTGGGCAGGTAGTCGCCGTTCTCATCGCACTCGGGGCGGAAGCGACCCGGATGGACACCACCGAAATTGGCCTCTGCCTGGCACTTAGTTTGCACTAGGGCAATAAAAACAAACAGGACAGTGTGAGCACCTGGGACCTCAGGGCACATGGAAGATCCTATTAGGGGAACCAGCAGCAAAACGCTGCCTTGCTCAGGAGTGTCGCTTCATTGGATTTCCCAGGGAAACCCATCTACCTTAATGAGAGCCAAGGGTAACGATCTCACTGAAGGGTGATAGTGACAGAGGGTTGGAACTGGTGCTTTGGATTTTGGGATATGGCTGTTTCCAAAGGCCTCCGGAGGGAGGCTCAAGGAAGAGGAGGCCCTGAGAAGCCAGAGCAGGGGACAGCAGTGTCACTGCCTTGGGGTACGCTGCTCCCAAAGGCTCAGCCCTGACCTCCAGCACCCACACCCCGCTACCTTTCTCCGCTGGGATTGCATTCTGCTCCTCCACCTTGGGGCCTTTGGCCATTTCAAAGAGCAGCCACTTGTGCATCCAGGCCTCAAAATCCTGAGGAGGGGGAAGCAGAGGGTGAGTATGGAGAGGTCCTGAGCCCAGCGGGCAACCAGCCCACCAAGTGCCAACATGGCTCACTCCTGGAAGGGATGGGTAGGAGAGCACCAGCACTGACCTGCCAGTCCATAGCACTCATGTTCTTCTTCAGACGCTTCAGGTTGCCCAGCATGTCGTCCTTCAGCTCTGGAAATGTCTTCCTGGGGTCTCCTTTCTGCAGAGCGAGCATTGCAGTGAGAGATGGCAAAGGAAAACAAGGAGATAAGGCGGGAGGGAGAACTGCTTCTATGAGCACTGCTGGGACCAGAGCTCCACCAGCACCAAGAGCCCAAGGGAGCTCAAAGCATGCAGTCTCATTACCTCCTGCAGAGCAGAGGGCAGCTGTGGGGCTCAATGAGGTGGGTGGGAGAGCTTACCAGCAGCAGGTGCCTGACTTGATCTTCAGTCTTGTTGCTGCGGGGTCTCATGGCCTCCATTGGCTGCAAAGAAAATCACAGAATGGTTGGGTTGGAAGGGACCTCACAGACCATCCTGTTCCTGTTCCCACCCCCTGCTGAGGGAGGCACCTCTTACCATGTCACCAACAGAGGGGGCAAGAGGCAGCACCTTCATGGCCATAGGCATGTTCATCATGGACATGGCGATCTTGTTTGCCGGCTGGGTGTCTGCCAAGGACAAAGCAGCGTGAGGGGCATGGCCAAGCAGGGCAGCTCCAGCTTCCACCAAGCCCTCCGTATCTCCTGGGCTTGGTGGTCCAGCAGGACCCAGTGCCCATCCCCAGCCCTGGTGATGCTACTGACTGGTGGGCATCCTCCTCTGCAGCGCCTCCAGCTTCAGGCTCTGTGAGGTCTTGGTCAGCTTGCTGATCTGCCCGCTCTGCTGGTACACATAGTAGATGGTGACGGCCTGGCCGGCGATCAGCAGGGCCACCAGGATGGACACCGCCGACAGCGCGGTTTTGCGGCCAAGTGTGGACCTGTGGGACAGGAGAGGGAGTGCTCGTGGGGCCAAACACCAAAAGGAGGTGCCCTGTGGTCCCCAAACCCCACAGTGCCACTGAACCCAGACTGCTCCGAGCAGCGCCCACCCAGAGAAACACAAATCTCTTCTAAACAATGAGTGTGACGTCAGTGCTTGGGTGGCTGCCATGCACTGGGAACCGAAACCACAGCTGTGAGCAGAGGGGCTCGGCCACGTGCGCAGTGCTTAGGGGCGCGACTGCACACGGATACCAAAGAAAAGCAAGCGAAATAGAACATGTCTCCTTGGCATGGCCCTGAGCTGTGTCCTGCCCCGGGGAGCCAGCCCTGCACTATGGAATAGGGCACCTATAGGTGCTGCCCCGTAGAGTCTGAACCTGGCCACGCTGCCAGCCTGTCTGCCCAGAGACTGATGATGTCAGTGCTCCTGGCATTTTCAATTGGCTAGAAGTGTTCAAGGTGAACCCCACCACCCCCCACCCTCAGCACAAAGAGTTTGGGACACAGAGGGTGGCTGGGACATGGGGGTGCCCTAGCATGCCAGCATGACCCTGCAGCCATGCTGCATCCCCAGCCACTCCACACAGCCAAGCCTTGCAGTCTGTCAGATGGGCTGTGCCCCCAACCCGCTCATAACCACAACACGAGCATATCTGCCCTGCAGCCATGCTGAGTGAGCCCCCATCCGCCCCATAACCATGACATGAACCTGCCCACTCCACAGCCATGCCGTGGCCCAACCACCCCACAGCTGCTCTGTGACCCCCTTGGCCCCACAGCCACGCTCTGGCCCTTCCTGCCCCACAGACACACAGCACCCACTCTCACTCAGCCCCACACAGCACAGCTCCTCCATCCCACAGTCACGCCGTGTCCTCCCCACTCCCCCCACCCATGTCCCTGCAGTGGCACCTCTCGGTGGTCCCAGTGGGGAGCACCCCACTGCTGCTGTCAGAGGAGATGAGGTCCCGCTGCTCCTCAGCCATGGTTGCACCACTGCTGGCCGATGGGGAAATGAGAGCCCCAAAACTGCTGCTGGAAATACCCCAAGTAAGCACCCCCCGCCCTGCCACCCCCTGGGAGAGGGACAAAAAAAAAGCCCCATTGGCTGCTGGCCCTGCATCACCTGTTGCCAGGCAGAGTTCTGTGCCGAAGGTCTCTGGTCCACAGTTGCTGCCTGGTCCCATCCCGAGCACTGCTGCTGTTGTGCTGCGGTGGGCTGCCCGTGACATGGGAAGCATCTGCTGGTGTCACCACTTACTGGGCAGACTGCCCGGCTCCGCTCCATGAAGTTTTAAGGCTGGAGCAGGCACAGGAAGGCTTCTTGAGCAAATCGATCCTCTGTCCTGGGGCAGCACCAGAGCTCCTGCACCTGCAGGGATTGCTCAGCAAAGAGACCTCTTGTTGGCTGAGACCTGCTTGAGGAACAGAGACTCGTCCACAAAGAATGGGGCAGGGACCCACACAAGACCCTTCTGCACTCTGTTCTGAAGGCATTAACATCTCACATCTTCAAAACCAGCACCACACCCTTGGCATTTAAAAACAAAAAAGCCCATAAAACTGCCCTGTGCCATCTCCAGCCCCCCCTCGCCCAGCCAGCAGTTGGGGCACAGGGTTTGCACAGCTCTGGCTCATGCTCAGCTCCTCGCAGGGGCAGAGGGCTGTGAGCCCCCAGACAGCCTTGGCCCAAGGGGTGCCAGGAAAAGCAAAGGGGAACTCAGCAAGTGAAAGCAGCATGGATTTCACCGAGCTCTGCCCCGGGCCAATTTTTCTACTACTTCAGAACGTTTTGGGTTTTTTTAAAGACATCTTTGCACAGGGCTGTGGCATTTAAAGTTTATGTCAGTAAGTCAATGGTTTTCCCAGGAAGACACCAACCTTTGCACATCAGCCTTCAACCTTCCTTTTTCTCTGTTGGTTCCTCCACCCCACAGCAGCACCTGCACCCAGCCCTGTGTCCAGCACTGTGGGACCTCTCACCTGCAGAGCAGACACAGAGTTGTGTCCTGGTCCTGCTCACAGGCACCTAGGAGCCAAGCCCAACACTGCTCCCATCCAAGGCTCCAGCCATGCGGGAGTCAGCACAGCTCTGTTTTATGCTGCCCAAGGACATCATGCTGCTATGCACAGGGGGAACCAGCTGTCTTTTTAGGGCAAACCAAGCCCCCTTAACATCTGGGGTAAGGAGCAGTCTTATGGCTGAGTTGAGACTTGC
The DNA here is from genome assembly GCA_016647715.1 of Pavo muticus. Classification (NCBI taxonomy): domain Eukaryota; kingdom Metazoa; phylum Chordata; class Aves; order Galliformes; family Phasianidae; genus Pavo; species Pavo muticus. The sequence goes on along the minus strand of JACDJE010000957.1, from coordinate 3,357,431 downwards.
GTGTTACCCACAGGGCTTGACCTGAGCACAGCAATTATTTCAGGCACGGAGGAGGAAATAACCCCGTGGGCATTTGCCTGTCGTCACTTGTTACCAGGCAAAGCCTACATTTTGCAGCCTCTGTCCTGTGAGTTGGCCACAGCAGCACGTTCCTGGCGGCATGCAGGACACGTCGCCCTGCAAAGCAATGCAGAGCATGCCCACAGGGTCACAGAGCCACAGCATTCACCACAGAGCACAGACCTACCACCACCACGTACATCAGTGCCCACCCGTGCTCTGGGGTGCTTTTGCAGGGCTGGCAGCTCCACGCATGGCTGCAGCAGCTCTGCTGAGGCAGGAGGAGGCAGTACCCGCAGAGCTGAGCCCTGCTGGCCAGCCAAGCGAGCCTTCCTCTCCAGGAGGCCCGAGGCATCCCTGTGTGCTCCCACCACCACAAGGCTGTGCCCTTCTCTTCCTCACTCACCATTTCTCCCTGAGGGTTCTTACGAAGCTGTTCCAAAGACGTCAGACCGGCTGAGAAATAAAAGCAGTTTTCACAGAGTCACATTTTGCCATTCAGCCCCCAACCCACGCGTTGCGTTTGGCACAGTGGGAACGCCCTGCCCACGGCACAGCACTATCGCTGCCACAAACAGCACGGGCGGGGGTGAGAGCAGCTCAGGCTGGTACAGACCCTGCAGAGCTCCTGCTCCTGGGGATTAAGGGCCAGCAAAGCACATCGCCTTCCTGCAGAGGGCAAAGCTCCAACACCTGTGTGAACCTGAGCAAACCTTCCTGCAGGGAGGAACTGCAATGCCAAGGGGGGCGGTAGGTCTGGACTCACCCTGCCTTGGGTTTGACACAAAAGCTACGCTGATTCTTCAGCAGTTTGCTCTCTGAGTAAAGCAGAGCTACATGGGACGCTGCCCATCAGCCCCGAGCCTCTGCGTGGGAGGGAGCAGCCATGCAGACAGAGCTGCTTCCCCTCGTGCACCCTCCGAGCACGACAGAACTAGACACCTTCCCTTTCCTGTGCCTGCAGGGGTCAATTAGATGTGACATGGTGGTTGCGCTCTGCCATGGTTTCCAGCTGCTCCTCGCTGACCCACTGAGCAGCAGGGAGCTGGAATCAATCAGAAAATGTCAGCTCTGCCTTAAGAGACAGAAAGCATCTGTTAATTTGCAGAGACCTTCAGCAGCGCATCGGAATGTCTCAGCCTGACGTTCCACTGAGATCTCCTGTCTCATGGCAGCACAGCTGGCTGAGAAAGCTGCCTGCGCCAAGAGATCAGCACTCCTGCCTGCCTCCCATTTAAGCTCCCATAGAGCCTCACCTGAAGAGGCCCATCAGCATCCCAATGCACAGCTGCAGTTTATTATGCAGCCAAAAGCTTGATATATGGAGTCAACTGACACTGTGAAGTGGCCTCATTAACATTGCCTCGGACAAGGTAACACCAGCAGAAGGTTTAGCTGTGAAAATGCACTGTGAATAGAGCTGTGTGAGCAGTGACACACAGCCCTACCCTGCACAGCTCTGCCCTGCTCCCTCTGCAGCACCAGGCTGTGCTCAGCCCCACGCTGGCTCGACTCCTCTTTGTTTTTCAGCTCTTTCTCCACACAAAGTTCGAACACTTCAAATACAGGAAAACAGCTGTTTACATAGCTGTAATAATGCACTTTTAAGACAGAAAGGGAAGCTTATTTCTAAAGCTTTCCACAGCCACATATAAGATTACAAATAAAACACGATGGCTGCGCCAAGAGAAATGCTGGCTTAGGAACACGAGCCCAGGCACAGACTTTTTTCCACAAAAAGGGGAAGTCATGTATTAAGCAACAGCCTGCAGAAAGCCCAGCCCTGGTTAGCTCGCTCACAGGCACAGCTTTCTTCTCCACAGCAGGGACACCTCTAAAAGATCACGACTAACTCAGAAACCACAAACATCCAAGTAGCTCTGGCTATGAAAACTAAGACGTGCCACGGCTTCGCATCGGTCTCGTTTCCTCTGCTGTGAAATACATCCCCTTTCACAGCATGGGAGCTAGAGCTCGAGCTGGAGACGAGGCTTGACAGGAGCAACACACCCTGGATCTCATTCAGACCGGGCAGCTTTGCTAGAACAGAGCCTGCTTTGAGAGCACAACAAAGCTGTTAGTCACAGCACCCTTTCTGGTAACGAGGAAGGTGGGTAGGTAAAGGAACCCCATGAAGCATTTGAAGTTGCAAAGGTGTTGGAAAGAGCCTACGACAAAGCAGTGAAGTTCTCAGACCTCAGGATCTTGAGGCCCACGATGATTCACGTCTGCCATGCAGCTGTGCTAAAATCCCAAGTTCTCATCAATCCTGATAAATAAGCCACAGCTACCATCACTTAAACCTGACCACAAGTACTCCTGGACAACCACCTCACAAGTGCTGGACGAGCTCACTCGCTCACTGCCAATCCAAAGTCCCACTGAGAAGCGTGGAACTGCAACAGAGGAGGAAGATGATGGCAAGCACCTGAACCACCTCCTGCACACTGCATTGCCCGGCAATCACATGGCAGCACAAGGCTGACAAAGCAGGCACTTCTGTACGAGGGCTGAACTCACCATTTCTTGGGGGGAATTTTGATCATTTCAGCTCTCTTGAAAGGCAGAATCTATTTCAACTGTCAGCTTGACACTACAAGCATAAAGAAACTCAGTTATCTGAAGCCATACTTCTCAAATACCACATGCCAATATGTCTTCCCTTGGTATCAAATCTTACTATAACCAAAGAAGTGACAAAAGTGATTTCAAAGCTTGGAGAGCTCGGGAAAGGACTGTTTAAAAAGGTGGAAAAGGGCATTTATCCATTCCAGGTGATGGCAGCACATTAGTGGACAGTAAACATCAGTGCAGGAAGAAAGGCAGGACCAGGAAGTGGAGTCACTTTCCTCAAACACATCTGGAAGCATAAACATACAAACAGCACAGCTGAGAGAGCAGCAATGCCAGTGCCCTCCTAGTGTGTATTCACACTTGTTAGGGCAGGACTAACAACCTCACCACAAACAGGAAGCCCCAGTTCAGAGGGGAATTCAGAATAAGCCATTCATGGACGTGATCAAACTAAAGCTGCTCAACTCCCAAGCAGTAAGCAAACGCACAGACGAAGTTTGTAAGAGAGCTTTAATGACAAAAGGTGCAGCACTGTTTACAGACGACGTCCACGGCGACCGCCCTTTCTGCGAGTACTGTCAGAGGGGATGGGGGTGACATCCTCTGTGGGAGAAAAAACCAAAACACCCTCTGTTAGCTGACAGAGGTACTCCAAGAAACCAACTGGGCAGACCCACCCAACCCAAGCAGTCACCTCGAGCAGGCTGTCACTGCAGAATGAACGGCCTGCAGGAGGTAAGGCAGCTGTGAACTCGTCAAATGAGCTCAACCCCAAGGCTTTTAATGCCTAGGATGTAAGCACACCCATCTCCCAGTTCACTTAAACGAAGAAGCCACAGCATTTCTAGAGAAAAAGCTTGTGCATGATGTAATTCTGAGGGCAGCCAACGCTCCTATGCCTTACAACTTCCCTACAAAGTTCGGTGATCTCCCTCCAACAGTTCAAGGAACTCGGTTATTTCTGAGTCACGGTCTTTAACAGGACCAGCACAATACCTCGAGGCAACTGAACTGCTGCTCTGGGAAAAAATGAAGTTACATCAGAGGCCCATCAGCATCCCAGTGTACAGCTGAGGTTTATTATGCAGCCAAAAGCTTGATATACGGAGTCAACTGACGCCACCTTCTGGTTAACCTTCACTTAAAGAAGATGCATCTGCTTACACTAAATTGCACCTACAGCAGCATCAGACAAAGGCTAAGCAGAACACTCCCAAGTCAACCTGTCACACCAAGCACAAGAATCCTGTGGCATATATGCCCACAGACTCCTTCTACTTAACAGTCCCTCCAAACCTTTTCAGAGTAGCAAGGCTCTACACTGATACACAGAGATGTGCCTACACATCACGTCCTCCATTACTCACCAATGCGGCCGATCTTCATCCCAGATCGGGCCAGAGCTCTCAGAGCTGACTGGGCACCAGGACCCGGAGTCTTGGTCCTAGAGGAAAGAATCACAACTAGTAACCCCTTAAAGATTCACAGGTTTAACATAATTAACAAATAACTGACAATTAAAAAAAAAAAAATCATTTTCCCACTCCAAAACACCCAGATATCAAATTCACTTTCTTCCTCTTCCAGACCCAAACTATTCATACGCTGTCAGCCACACTTTATTGTCACTCCATGGTAACATATCCTCAAGCTTAACAGCATCTCCCTTTCCACTGCAACAAATAAATAAGCAACAGCACACCAAGTCCAACCAACTGAAGATGCTACTTCAGAACAGACTCCAGATGCTCAGTGAAAAGCAATGTCAGCCAGTCACTATGCAGTGTGAGACACCCCGTGTCAAAGCCAAACTCACAGGGCACATTTACACTGCCAACTTGGGCAGTGCAAGAACAGGAGGCCCAGAGGACAATCAGATGTAATCTGGTCTAGTTCCTAAGCCAAGCACACTCTCTGCCATACCTATTCCCACCGGTAGCCCGCAGCTTGATGTGCAGGGCAGTGATGCCCAGCTCCTTGCACCTCTGGGCAACATCCTGGGCTGCCAGCATAGCTGCGTAGGGAGAAGACTCATCTCTATCAGCCTTCACCTTCATGCCACCAGTCACACGGCAGATGGTTTCCCTGCAAAAGGAAAAGAACCCATTCAGAAAAAAAAGCAGTTCCCCTTTCCTTCCTGCAAAACAGCCTCGAGGTACTGACAGAACCAGGTACCTCTTTCAGTAGAAACTCAAGGATTTCTGCAGACATTCTTGTCAAATATCATTTCTCTTTTCAAAAGTGAAGGAGCCAGGTACGCACTGAGGTGACCAGTGTGCAATACTCACTTGCCAGAGAGATCAGTCACGTGGACAAAAGTATCGTTGAAGGAAGCAAAGATATGGCAGACGCCAAACACATTTTCGCCTTCAGCAACCTGAGGTCCCAAGCTGATGACCTGTTCTTCCTTCTTCTCCTTGCCCTTACGAGGTGCCATTTCTGAACAAAAAGCAGAAATATTTCACACTTGCATCTTCGCTGTATGCTGGCAAGCTACAGCCCCCAGCTGCTTAGCAGGGCTGCACTTCACAGAGGGAACTAGGATGTGCTTTATCTCAGCTGTTTTCTGTACTACCGCAGCAGAGCGTGAGGAAACCCCTTCCATGATGACCAACAGCACTGGGGACTTCCCTTCAACTCAGTCACTTGACTTAATGGAAGTCAAGACAACATCCAACAGAACGTTTAGTAAAGATCCGGGTACCATCACAAAGCTCTCTCGCTCTCCAGAGCTTTTGAGTACTACCAGGAGCTCTTACGTGTCATTAGCCACCTAATCACACCCCTGGGTCCAGCTCAAGTGGTGCTTCTGCCTTCAAAGCCTTCACTGATGTGGAGGCTGGCAAACATGGCATGCCAAAGTGTGTGGATAGGTACCCACACATCTACTCCTATTGTACTCTCTTGTCAAATACAAGCTCTGAGGCCTTCTACCAGAAAAAAAAAATACACTGATATTATTAAGGAAATCAGCTCAAAGCATGACCTACTTTTAACTCAAAGCCTCAGCCTGATGGTCCTCTCTCTACAGAGAGCAACACTTAAACCTGATTGTTAAATCGGGGCCTACATAGCCTCTCCAACAAAGCTGCATCCCCCTTCTGACACGCTTAGTGAAAGGCTCCACCACCATTACTATCCTGAAGTAACCCTGAAGCTCACACGTCCATATAACTCAGTCATATTCACCTCACTAACCAATCAAAGCAAACGCAGAGCCACGGGCTCACGCCAGTATGAACTTCAGAGCAAGGAACTCGCTTTCCTCCGGCCGCCCCCTACCCCCGACGGGATGCCGGCCCCTTCCGGGCCCACCACTACGCCAGCTCCCGGCTCGGCCGAGGCCTAACGCCGCGCTCCGCCGGCACTGAGAGCGCTGCTCCGCGCAGCCCCGGGACCGGAGAGGCGGGAGGCAGGCGGGGACGGCGCAACGAGCCAGAGGAGAGAGGATGGCGGCAGATACAACGCAACGCTACGCTCACCTGCGCGTCTGCTCCGGCGGCCGCCGCTGGAAAGGAAGTGGTAGGGTCAGGGGGCGGGGTTACCGCGCTCACCCGGAAGTGATGGCGCCAAGAGGCGATTTCCTCCGGCACAGAGATGTTTTTAGTATCGCTGGCGCAGCAATTTGCCGTTCTCTGTGTAGAGCCCTACCGATCCCGGTAAAACCATAAATAACGCTATGGAGCAGAACCGGCCGCGCTCCCCTCACGTGTCCCCTCCCCAAGATGGCGGCGCCCTCCCTTCATGTGTCCCCTCCCCAAGATGGCGGCGCCCACTCCTCAAAGTCCCCTCCCCAAGATGGCGGCGCCCATGCGTGAGGTCTCCTCTCCTCAAGATGGCGGCGCCATGCTTGCAAGCGATTCCATCCCCTGAGGGGAGTCCTTCCTGAGAGCTTTTTTCTTTTCTGTTCGAAAGGGCTGTGCTATGTACCTAATGGAATCCTTCTAAATACTGCTTAATGGTTCTGTACGCCGTGTCTGTGAGGCATAAATCCTCTCCCTATGGGATGGGGCCCGCACCAGGTGCCCCACACGTGAGGACTGCTATCCTCGGCACTGCTTTAGTACCAGTCCTGCTTCAGGTTCTCTGTCTTATTGCCACAAAAGACCATCAGGTGGCTCCTGTTCTAACCTGGTACAAAATACAGTTTCGCATTGCCAGTTCCAGTTCAGCAAAGCAAAATGAGACTGTGAGAAAGCACTTAATACAAGATAACAACGGCTACCGCAGTACTTTCCTCAGCTTTGTCACATCTGTGCTCCTGACAGAGCTGTGCTGGGAGAGCTTTAGAAACATAGGCCTGAGCTGGTTTCACAAACAAGTGGGAGGGGATTGGTGCAGATGACCCCAGGTTGCCCCGGCCTGGCAGCTGCAGACACCCTCAGGCAGGGCTGGCATCAGACTTGGAGGCCCCAGCAAAGCTGGGCACCAGCTGCTCCTCTTGCACTGCTGGCGGATGGCTGAGGACAACTGTGTCTCTGCCCCTCGCAGAAATCCAACTGGTCTCCCAGAAGTTCAGACAGGAGCCTTTGCTCCAGTCCCCTGCGAAAGCCTGGAGTAATTCTACAGGACAGCATTGTTTCTCCACAAAGACTTCATTAAGCCACTACCTTAGTGGCCACGAAGACTCCTGAGGGTGCAAGTATGCCTCTGTTGAAGCCAACAAAATATCACACTGTGCAAGAGGCTTGAATGGAGAATGGGAGATTCTGCTTCGCTCCTAACCCGTTGTGCCATCAGGTGACTCCTAGCTATTGACAGCACTGGGTCTGAGCTTAATGTCTTCATCCAGAAGAACAGCTACCACTCTGTTCAAAGCTTTTGATTAAGACCTTAAACCCAAGCTTAATGTGCAGCGACCTTGCCTGACCTATTAAAGAAAACCAAACAGACAGACTCTACAATCAACATCTCTGTTGACATTGTAGACCTTCAGCCCCTTTGTTCAGCTGTCTAATGCAAGGAGGCTCGTGGATGAGGCTTACCTGCTAATGTAGCCCAGCTGTACGCGCTGCTTTGTGCTGAGACATTTCTGCAGAAATCAAGTAGTTTTCTAATGCTGTTAATGTCTACCTTATTTCCTCTAAGAGCTGGATGCGTAGCATTTTCTGTCATTCTCACTGAAGATTTATGAGACTACGAGGGGGTATTTCAGAATTTTACCCATAAGAGGATGTACCTAGATATTTTAATATGTGGAAATCTTCAGAGCATTTTCGCTTGAGGAGCTAGTGGGAGAGATTTAAATGCACATAATTCTTGGTTGGGAAGGCTGATGTAAGTGACATAGACTTTGTGGCTGTGAACGATGGTGCGGGGACTCCCTCCTAAAACAATTATCATGGGAGATTTCTTCCACCTCTACAGCAAATAGAATGTAAATGTGTAAAGTTTCACATTAAGGCAATCCAGCAAGTGAATATTTAAAACAGTTCCTACTGATTTAAATAGGGCTCAGGAGAGAGATGGGAAACATCAAAGACCTTTGGAAAAAAGACAGATCGAACCTGACATAATAGCACTTGCAATATGCTTTCTGGGCCTGATCCTGCTCTGCTTTTATAAATACCTCCTCAATTAAACCAGAGGAGAAGCAGATGGTTGCAGATGAGGTATGAGGGAGGCTCCGTACTATTGTTCCACTGGAGGGATTGCACAATCTGAAAGCCTGAAAATGCTTCTGCAGGGAGAGTCCAACGCCTTTACTTAGACAACAGAACTTGCTGCTGTCTGGTGGGAAACTTCTGAACCCTTGTAGTACCTAGTGCTTTTTTGCTTGGGCATGAAAAGAGTTCAGTGCAATGAATGACTGCTGCTGAGCCCCCTTGGACAGCACTGCCTTCTGCTTCTGATGCTGTTGCTGCACCAGCTGTCCCAGCTTCCATGTGTGCAGCAAGGCTGGTGTCTTTCAGGGTATCTTTACCCTTCTGTAGCCAAGCATGCAAGTTCCCTCCTGGATGCAGCCTTCTCAGCTACCACTGGGGAAAATAGGTTTGTTCCATAGTGCTCCCTGCTTCCCTGCACCTCCCTGCACTGGACTTCCCTCAGCAAAGCTTTCTGTGCCCACAGATGTCATGATAACACTCACTTGACCCCGTGGCCCACCTTGCTTGCTCCTCTCTTCCATAGCAGCTTGCCGCTGCATCAGGGATCTTCCTGTTTAAATATTGGATGAGAGTCTTTTAAAATATACATTGGCAGGGCTGCTGTAATTCCAGACAGGGGCTCCAGTGACATGGGCTGTGGACTGATTTGACTGAAGGGGAAATGAAGAAGCCGTTGGCCTGCACAAGGCTGATCTCCCCCTGCCACCACTGCACTTGGCCTGCCTTCTGCTCTCAAACAAGTCTTGAGGACAGGAACTCTTCTGCATCCCATTTTAACTCTGATATGAGTTACTGTTTCCCTCTCTTTTGCCTTTCTTCCCTTGCATCTTACCTCCATGAGGATTTTTCCAACCCTTTTAGCTGTTTCTGTGCTTCTCCAGCACAGCCCTGCGTGCGTGTACAGGGCAGACAGCAATGATCTTCCCTGAGGCTTGTGCCCGCTCACAGATGTCCTTGTGGAACAGATGCAAGCCAGAGGCATGGAAATGGGCAAGCCTCCACTGACAGGGTAACAAGCTGAAACCAGGGCTCCAGATGAGCTTCTGAAAAAATTCAACAACCCAGCAGTTTGAAATGCTGCTCTGCCCACAGCCCCAAAGCAGCTGGGAGGCAGCCTGCATCAAGTCCCTTAAGGCACTGTGTGGGCTGGGGTTTTTCCACTCCTAGGGATGAATTCTCAATTCTCCCTTCACCATAGGCATTGCATGAGTCCTGGTGTGTCCGCAAGGGAGCTTCCTGCCTTTCAGAGCACTTCCAGGCCCCAAATGGTGCCCATGACAGCATGTTGTAGCTTCCAGGACCAGCACTGAGGACCTTCCCAGGCTGGGATGAATCACAAGTGGAGCACCCAGCACGACCTGCAAAGACTGCTCTCCAGCCTGGCCGGAAGGATGCTCAGGCCACAGTGGGGTCAGTGGCAGAGATGATGTGTATTTGCTTTGAGAAATCCCCAAGATTTAGCTCTTTAATGGGTAATTAAAATTCCAGCTGCTCCTTGTGCAAAAGCCCATGGGAAACCACAGACATAGTGATGCTGCAGGCAGATTTCATAACTCAGCCAGTGACTAAACAAAATGGGGGCCCAAGAGCCAACAAAAATAGAAATGCTGCTCTTGACCCTTCATTCTGCCCAGGTCCTGGCATAAACCAGTGCTGGCTGGGACGAGGACAGCAGGAAGCTCTAGCCTGACCCGTGAAGCACCCGGCTCCGGGCTTTCCGCAAGTGGGAATTTTTGGCGCTGGAAGGCCGTTGTTCCTGGGGATGTGTTGTTCCCATGAACCACTTGCTGAGTGCTGCCACTGCACTGATGGCCTCACTGGTGGCCTTAAAACAGATGGGAGAGACCAAAACTTTTCCTGGAGGCTGAACTCTTGCCACGTGCCTATGGAGCAGGGTCTGCATGTGGGGCCGCTGGGCAGGAGCTCCTCACAATGGCATCGCTCCTCTAGCAACACTTATAATGAGAAATTCAGGTCCTGAGTGCAGCCATTCTTGGGTGAACTGAAAAAAAAGTATTTCCTTTCTGTTAAGGCTGTTGGGCTTTTTGGTATTAGAAATGCAGTTTGTGCATGCACACATGTAAAATGATGTGTCAGAAACAGGCATAAGAAGATGAAAAAAAGAAATCTCCAATGCTGAAGTTAAAGCACTTAAGGAATTGGCAGAGACTTCAAGAGCCAGTTTTGGTCCTAATGAAGTTGGTGGAAGTGCTGCTATGGACTTCAAGGGGGCCATAATTCGGCTGTAACTCAGTAGGAAGCTGGAGGTGTTGATTAATAAATTGGAGGCAACGCAGAGGAAAGCTGCTCAACTTCTTGCTAACAGATGTGCTGAAGAAGAGCCTTTAAGCCAAAGTATGCAGGGAAGGAACTGGTTTTCCCTTGCATTTGCAAACAGAAGATAGGAAAAGAAAAAAAAAAAAAGCTGTCTGATATTAATGTAAAATGGTAGAAGTGGTATTAATAAATATAAATGTATTTCTGAGCAGCCTTCTGTTCCCGGTGAATAGGTCATGCTTCTGAAAAAATGTATTAGCAGATGCCTGAGCAAGTGTTCAACAAATTCCTTTTTCTCAAAAGTCAGTATTCAGTGGAAAATGTTACCGCTGGAGATTGTGGATTCTGGAGATTGTCCTCAGTTTGGTGTGTGCCTTTCATTACTCATCGTTGGCTTTTTGCTCGATGATTTGTACATGAGTCGCCTCAGTTAGAACTCTGACAGAGGTTAGCTTGGCCTCATAAAGCTATTCCTAGCTCGGATCCATTTTCAGGCTGAGTTTGCAAAATATTTAAGGCTGAAAAAATGCCTTTAACATAATTTACAGCAGCTCACAGTTGAAAAATTTCCTGTTTGTCCCTTTTTACTTTCTGAGCTTTCAAGTAACTTTGGCTTAGGGAAGATATTCAGAGATCTTCAGAGAAAAGACTTGTGAGGGAAGTGAAATGTTTAAGGATAAGAAGTCTTTGACTTCAGTGAACGCTTCGGAGTGCGTTGGAAAATTTGCAGCCATAATTGTCTGTGATTCTTTTTGTCTTCTTCCCTATTATTTCCTTTTTTATTTGGGGGGAGTTTGGGTTGTTTGTTTATCTGCTTGTTGCATTTGATTGGAATTGCTTCCTTGCCTCCTGTTGAGTAGGAAGCTCTCCTGGAGTGCACTGCCAAAGCCCAGCTCCAGACAAACCTTCTGCTGCATCCCATCCCTGTGGGCTGGACCTGAGCCTCCTGGGGCCATCTTCATGCCCTGCTGGGCACGTCCAGCCCCTGCTGCTGCCCTGGGGTTTGGTAATGCTGCACAGAGCAGAGACAGCCCTGCAGGCGCAGCACGAGTTTGTCATGCCTTGGAACGGATGTAGGGAGATCTCAGGGAAGATGTTGTTGTTCTCAGTGTTGCTTTGAAATGCCTTGGCAAGGCATTCCTCTGTCGTTTGCAAGCACGTCAAAATCCAGGATGGGATCTCAGAGCTTTGGGGATAGGTCGAGTGGGTGCGGAGCTCCCAGCTGTTCCTTCCTCTGTTATGTCTCAGTACTCCGTTTCCGAATCAGCTCATTCAGCTTCACACATTTCCTCTCATCTGAGAGGAGCCCATGTTGCTCTGTGCCCTTCTGCATCACCCCTCCAGCCCCAGAGCTGCCCCTCAGAGATGCACCCAGTCCTGGAAGCAGGCTCACTGCAAACTGGCACATGGAACATGGGCAGCCCCATAGGTCTGTCACACAGTGTGTGCTGGTGAGCCTGACCTGGGCATCTCACACAGATGATCATCTCGGGCTCCCTTCCCCTGGGAGGGGGTGTTGGAGGGCACCTCTGGGGATCATCAAGTCCAACCCCACTGCTAAAGCAGGTTGCCTGTAGGAGCAGGTGAGCTGTGTGAAGCTTGTTTTTGCCCTTTCTGAGTAATGAAGGGAATTCTGTGTATGTGCACACAGGTCTGGGATGCAGCCAGCCCTTCACTCAGATGTGTACCTTGAGTTTGTCTTGGAGTCGGGGTGGAAGAGCTTTGTGATGAAGCAGCACTTCATCATCCAGCCTGAGTTCTGCAGCTGGGGAGGAGGATGGGGACGACCTCAGACTTAATTGGCTTCAAAAATCTGACACACGCACCAGGAGAGAGATAAAAGGATGCTTTGTAGGAGACAGCAGCCTGACATGCCAATTACACCGAGCGCACTGCCGGGGCTGTACCCTTCAGGACACCCCATCATGTGGGGAGGGAAGGACCCGGTGGGACATCACTGAGCACATCAAACACATCTCAGGCTCAGTGAACTGTCAGGGACCCTTTGTTGGGAGATTATCACACAGCTGAAGAAAAAAAAAACCTGTACACAGGGTTCTGTACACAGAATCATAAAATGGCTTAGGTCGGGAGGGGACCTTGCTGATCACCGAGCTCCAACCCCCCGCCGTGGGCAGGGTTGCCAGCCACCAGGCCTTGAACGCCTCCAGGGATGGGGCACTTGTCTGGGCAGCAGTGCCAGCTCCTCACCGCCCAGCGTGATGGGGATGGGCGCTCCTTCCCGTCCCCGAAGGGCAGCAGCGCCGGTCCCGATCCCACCGCGCCGCCGCTGGGCGCTGAGCGCAGGGTACGAGGCCGAGCCCGCTGCCGCTGCCGGGGGGCGGAGTGCCGGGCGGGCCCGGGGGCGGTGCCGTTGGCGGGGCGGAGTGCCGGGCCGGGCCGGGCCAAGCCGAGCGGCGGTGGTGGCGGCCTGGCGGCACGGCGCTCGGGTAGCGGCGGGGCGGAGCGGAGCCGGAGCGGGGCCCTCGGTGGGGCATGCAGGTAGGGGCCGAGCGGAGGTCTGAGCGAGGCGGGGCGGCGGCGGAGCGGGGCCGCAGACAAAGGGCTGCGGGCGGGAGGCGGCGGCGCGGCTCGGGGGATGCGGAGCCCCGGCCTGGTGCTGCCGCTCGGTGGGACTCGGAGCCGGCGAGGCCGAGCCCGGCTGGCCGCGGGAGGCCGAGGGCCGGGCCGCGCCGTGCCACCTGCCCCCGGGTGAGACGGGAGCTCCGGGGCCGGAGGGGTGCTGGCGGCGGTGGGCCCCGTCTCGCTCGTTTGGGGCGCTGCTGTGTGCTGGGGGAGCCGTGCTCCCGCCCCGGCTCCGCGCTCTCCTGGGGAGCGCCGGGGTCACCTGCAAGTAGCTGCACCCCCGGGGTCACCTGCAGATGATAGCTGCATCCCCGGGCACGGCTGCTGCTCTCCCTGCCCTCCCACGCTGCTGGCACGCCGTGCCTGCTGCCCTCCTGGCTGCCCGGCCCGTGCCGCCCGTTGGGAACCCCGGGCCTCCCGTGAAGATGCTCCTGTTGCCTTGCTGCCGTCCCCGAGGTCTCGTCGGATCTTCCCAGGATGTCCAGAGTGAGTCAGCTGCTCGCCAGAGGTGTTAGCAGCACCATGGGACTTCACAGCTCCATCTAACCCTCATCTCCATCAGGCTCATGGTCCATCAAACCACAGGTCCCTCAATGCCTTTCAAGCTTTCCATCCCCCAGTTAAGTGACACTGGGGGCTCTGGGAGAGGAGGAGAAGCGGTATGTGCTGTGCAGCTGCCCGGTGTTGTGCGCTGAAAGCTCCCAGGCTCTGCGTGGCACGCAGTGGGTGCAGATGGCCTCTGAAAGTCAGAGCCGAGCTTGGCATGGGAGTAGGTTGGAGTGTCCCGCTCACAAGGATCATAAATGGCATTAATTAAAAATAATAAAGGATTAAAGGAGATCCCAACAACACAGCCAAGAACTGCTGTGATGGTCCACTCCTTGGCGTGTCCTGAGTCTCCATAAAGCACCTTATAATCCCCTCTAGAAGAAATCCTTGCACTTACTCAGCCGTGAGCGAACTCCTGGAGCTTTAATGTATAGCTGTATCCATCCCCCAGCCCAAGTCTTTTGTTTTTTGACTCCACCTTTGCCTTTGTGCAGGCAGGTTGTCCCCTGCCTGGCATTCCAGCAGTGTCACCGGGAAGGCTTATGCTCCCCCTGGACCGGATCCCATCATTGCAGCCTCCTGCAAGCAGGGATTTTCCCTTCCCACGCTCCCACTGGTGCTGCTGCGTGGCTGCTGCTCCCTGTGCTCAGCACTTCACAGCACCACGTTGTCACCGACAGCCTTCACGCGGCGGCTCTTCCTGCGACAGAGCAGCATCTTTGTTACTTTAATCTCTCGAGCGTTGTGTTGTTTTTTTAACTGGGGCTGGGTTGGCTCATCCGGGGCTGAGGTGCGAACCAGGAGATGAGCTCTGTGCCCACTCCATCGGCTGCACACGGGGCTGCGGCGGAGGAAGTCGTTGTTTTCCAAATAAAACAACCAGGATGGATTCAATAGGAAATCAGTTCCTTGCTTCTGAGTGAACTTGCCGTGGGTGGAGAAGAAGGAAATTAAACAATAGAAAAAAACGTGCGTGGCTTGATAAGACAGGAAAAAAACCTTGCTGGCCTCTGGTGGGGTGGCTGAGCATCTTCCCTCTGTGTCAGAGCTTGTTCTGGGAATGACCGAGAAGGACGCAGCGATGGTTGTGGCTCTGGATGCCCGTGTGTCTCCAGGATCACCTGAGCTCACCCCAGGCTCCCATCCCACAGCTGCCCACGCTGCTGTTGGCTGTGCCATCCCACTTGTGGGCTGCAGCCTGCAAAGCCATAGAACATTCCCCTGTTGTGCATCCCCAGGGCCAGAAAGCTCAGACACGCAAAGCCTTTCCCGTTCGCTTTGGGAAGCTGGTGGGGCTGCTTTGTTTTTGTTTTGGTGGGGATGGGAAGCCCGTCCCTGTTAAGCAGACCGTGAGCTGCTTCGGTTTTTTTTTCCCTTTTCTTTCTGCGTCGAGCTGTCAGTACTTTAAAACAGGATGTATGTTAATACTCTGTTGGTGGTAATTTAAACAGAAGGAAAAAAAGAAGTCAGAAACTAGGCTGGAGCCTGGAGAATGATTAATATCTTTTTCAGGAACGTGTCGTGGTGAAATACTGCACAGCCGAGCGTGTCCCTGCTGCAGCAGTGTCACCAGCAGCACCTGCCCCCTCCGCCTGCAGGTTGCTTCTCTCTGATTCTGGGGAAATCTCTGGTTGCCCAAACCCCTGCGGGGGACAGAGGGGTGCTGTCCTGGTGAGCTGAGGGCTGTGCTGGGTATCAGGGCTTCCCCTGTGCAAGGCAGACACAATCCTTTGCATCAATGATGGCTCCATAGAGTTGCTTCTCTGGGAAAATTACATTTATAGCTGTCTCTTCATCATCGTAAGTTGAGACGAGGGGGAGCTGGGGAGCAAGGTGCTGCCCAGTGGGCCACCATTGCCCAGTGACTGCCCTTTGGCTGTGTGCAGGCTGGGGTCAGTGAGTGGGGTTGGTCATAAGGCATTGGATGGTTCTGGGATTTTACCTTCTACTTGGACTTCATTATTTTCTTTCATCTCTTTTAGTTTTGACTTTTGACTTAAGGCTTGCTAGAATTATGTTAGGGCTCAAAGCAGAGAGAAACAAGTTATTAAGGTCCTGTATCTTGCAATTGCTTTATGGTCATGAAGGGCTATGGTTTCCAGTCCCTCTAATGTGTGTTCCTAGCCCTGCTTGGATGGACTTCTTGGAGCTCAGGACCCTTGGGTAATGGGGTATTTCTGGCTGAGGTGTCCCTTTTTGCATTTCTACAGTGTGCTGTCCCGTGTGCACTGATGGCTTTGGAACCGGAGATGGGGAGAGGAGGATATGTCTGTGGGGTCTGGGAGGAGGTGATGTGTGATGCTGCTTCCTTGGGGACTTGCAGATTTTGGGGCTGGGTGGCTGTGCACACTTGGTCCCCAAGTGGGCGTGTTCCAAGCACCCTGCACCCATCTCTGTGGAGCAGCAGAGCAGCCATTGCTGCAGGACCCCTGGAAATGTCGGGTGAGTCACGCAGCACGGATGTAGGGAGAGGGCAGCCCGTAGCTTATGATTCATATTGTTTTCCTGCAAAAGCCATCGACTGTAATGGCAGGGCTTGCAGCAGATGAATCAATACTGAGCTGTAAATCCTGCGTGTGGCTGCAGGCTGGGGCTGGAGCTGCTCGGCTGGGACATGTCCTCCCCATAGGGGTCAGCTCCTTTCTGCCTTGCCCCGATGGAAGGGAGCACCACAGCTTGCAAGTGTCTCCCATGCTCTGCACCTGCTGCCTGTGCTTCTGCGGGGCTGGGGAGCATGACAGCCTCGGGTACTTTGGAAGGGTGGCAAAGTTTGTCTGGAGAGGTAATATCTTTTATTAGCCCAGCTAATACCTTTAGGAAAAAACAGATGTGCTCTGGGGCCTGAGGAGTGCCTCCTGTCCGGGCTGTGCCAGGTTTTCCAACTGATCTAAGAAAAGATCCGACCTTGCCTGGCCTGGCCCTGACCTTGGAGGCAGCATCCCTGAACACTGGTCATCAGGAGCCAACACCAGGGCATGCCTGCACCCACAGTGGGCATTGGACACTGCACTCCTAATCCCACGCACACTGTGAGCACCCGGGGGCTGCCCTCAGCCGAAGCAGGATGGATGGGAGCAGAGGAAGCATCTCCAGAGCCCCTCGAGAAGGGGGCAGCTTGCACAGCCATTGCTTCCAGTCCTGGGCACCGGGGGGTTCGCTGCAGCCCTGAGTGGTTCCCAGGGATGCTTTCAGTTAGTTTGCACTGCAGTTTTATGGACGCTCCTTTGCAAAAGTGACATTTTGGGGCCAGATTAGTGTATGGCAGGGAGGCCTGCTGTCCCCTGAACAGCTGGTGGTTCTTCTGCAACTGGTTGAGGCTGGTCTCCTGCAGATGTCAAATTCCTCGTCATGGGAAGCTGTCAAGAAAAGGAAGCAGCTGCTCTGTACCGGGGGGCTCCAGTGGTGCTGCCTGGGCAGCAGCAGCAGAGTGGGGACGTTGCTTGGCCGAGGGGCTGTAGCTTTTTGGAGGGATGCTGCATGACCCACGTTCTGCAGCTGAGCTAAGCCCTCCCTCCCCCTCTGTTTTTGCAACAGGACCAGCAAAAATCTGGTTGAGCAAAGTGTTGCAAGTAGCAAAAGCTGGCACTGGGGCCTTCTCAAGAGGGAGTATATTTGGGTTGGTGTCCCCATGCAGCAAGCAGGTGACACCGCAGCCTGTGGCTCCTTGCCTACCCCTGTGTATTAAACTTCATATAAGGTTCCCTTCCTTCAGTCCTTTTTCTTTCTGACGATGCTTGAACTTCAGACCTTGCTTATCCAGAATGGCTCTTGGACGCTTGGAGAACCACAGGAATTGTCACGGCACATTTCAAAGCAGTAAAATCTGATTCATTGAGGGGATTGTTTTTCCCCCCTGTGAGCCCACTTAAAATTCACGGCGAGTTTTGTCAGTAAGAACCTGTTTCAATTAGCAGACAAAAGAAACTCTCCTCGTTAAGCGTCTCTTTCAATTAAGGTTCGGGAGAATTCCCCAAGCTCCGCTTCCCGATTCCTCATGAATGAGGGTGTTCCTGAGGCTTCAAGGGCAAAAAGCACCGCTCCAAAACTATCCTTTCCCTCCCCTCTCTGAGAAGAGAAACATTTCCACGACTGGTTTTGTAGGAGACCTGAGCAAAACGCTACTTTTATCTTTTCCAGTAAAACCCAAGCGTTAACGGGGCTGTCTGGGTGAAAAATGTCTCTTTCAGAGCCAGATGCTGTGGCCAAAAATATCTTCTTTATGGGAGGAACTTTGACCATTTCTGCTGGGTGCATCATTCGTCTAGCAGCTTGAGCAGGAGGGAGGGCTTGCTTTGGCCGCAGTGGTTCACCCCGATGGTCTGCCCCGGGTGGATCTGAGATGCATTTTCCCAGTGCTCCCTTGTTTGCTGCTGCTCGGTCTGTCACACCGTGGAAACACCAAGCACATCCCTGGCACCCCAAGCTCGGGGCTGCGCGTTGGTGCGCTCATCCTTCTTTATTTCATATCTTTGGGATGCTGGGATGGGGAAAGCCATGCTGCTGTCCTTAGGATGGCTGGGCTGGGGCCGTGGCCCTGCCGGTAAGCACTTTGTTTTTATCCCTGGCATGTTGTAACTACTGTTTGCTAAGCACTTAAGAAGCCCATGTAATCTACGGCTAAGGCATTCCTTATCCAGCATTATAAAACTGCTCTGATAGCGAGCGGCCCTGCAGGTCGCCTCGGGAAGAGCCAGGGCCAGGTTGGCCAAAAAGGCACTGTTTGTGCCAAAAAGGGCTGCTGGAGCAGCTTTCCCACAGCCAGCATCCCACCCGGCTGGGGGAAAGCCTTCCAGAGTCAGTGGCTGAGAAAGCAGTGATGCAGAAGTGGATGTTTAAAGGGAGATTTCTCACGCTGGTTACTTCTTCATTTCTAATGCGTGCTCTCCTGTCTTAAGCTCGTGGTTGTGTCTTGAATAATATGATGGCATTAATCTCCTCTCTAAGGATGTGCTTAGTTCAATGGTGTAAGATCTAAATATTACCAACAGAGCGAGGGGAAATTCCCTGTAGAGGGAATTTAAACCTATTAATAATCATTTAGGCTGGCTTTGTGCATCTTCTGCAGGTAGCCCACGATTCCCAGGGCTGCAGGGGCAGCAGCCGCTCAGGATGCTGGCAAGGCTGCGTGAGATGCAGGAGAGATGGGGCAAGGCCAGGATGGCATTGTGATCCCGCTGGGGATGGACATTCCAGGGTGGCCAAAGCATAGCATCTGCCTTGCTCATCTGAGAGCTCAGAGGGGTTGGCCAAAGCCTGGATGTGCGAAGGGAAGTGATGGAGCAAGCAGAAGTGATTGCGAATTGCTGAGCTAAGCAATGCAGTCTTATGTTGTTCCTCTAAATCCTTGTCCATCCGGGCTTAACCCTGCCGGCTTGCTTACGCATGGCAGCTCTCTGCCAAGCAGGGCCGTGGCTCTGAGGGACACATCCCCATCTCAGGCTCTCCCCATTGAGGGGAGACGTAGCCCTGCTGGTAAGCACTTACACAGTGCCCCATAGCTTCAGCAGCCCCGCCGCTCAGGGATGTGCCCTGCAGGTCTCTGAGCATTCCGGGACAGCGGGTGATTGCAGCATCCAGCTCCCCTTGGCCATGTTACATCAATGATTTGAGCTCGCATCCTGTGCTGGGATAGATGATTTATTTGGCTTGTGAGCCACCTTGGTCTTTGCTGCTTGCACCTGTGGCTGGACCTGTTGTACTGCTGATAAATCAACACTGCTGTGCGTGTCTGCTGGGACCGCTCAGCCCTTCTCTTTCCTCCAGATCTATTTGCACTTCCTTGCTTATATTTAATCCTCCCATTGCATCCCTGCAAATCCCACTGGGGGTTAAAGGGAGAGCACTGTGTGCTGGTGATGGAGGTGGCTTCACCCCCCCCGGCCCTCTCTGGTTTTCCAGCTGGGAAGTACCAGCATCTCCATCCCTGGGCTGTCCAGCTGACAATGGGAAGCTTCCCTTCCCTCTGCCCCGCTTTTTGGCAATATTTCTCCCCTTTTCTATCTGCGAGAGAAGAATAAGCAAATCTCAGGTGGCCAATGAGCTCAGGCAGGGCTGTCCCACCTCCCTGCCCACCAGGAACAGCTGTGGCAGGCAGGGATGCACCAGGGAGCGTGTGCTGCTGTAGGGAGGTGGCAGCAGGGGATGTGCTGCAGGAGAGCAAAGCTTCGGGGTGCTTGTCCCGCGCTGCATGGCCGTGGCTTGGGCGGGTGTGTGGCTGTGCTGGAGAAGCTGCTGTGATGCTGATGCTGTTTGTCAGCCTCCCGGATTACAACCGCTGGCCCTAAGCCGGCCGGCAGCCCGCGGCAGAGTGCTCCTCATGGGGAGCTTTGTGTCTTCTGCCCCGTGCCCTCACCCTTCCTTTTTCATAGACCCTTTTAATGCCTTGCTGTGTTACCGCTGTGGGAGCAGAGCTCGGCTGCGCTGCAGAAGCTGTGCTTTGAGGCCGGGAAGGCGAGAGGTTTCCTGCGCACAGCGAGCGGAGGTGGGTTTGCTGAGTCTGCAGGCACAGTGGGGAGCGTGGCAGGTCTGCTTCAGGAACATGGGCTTCCAGGAGAGCCCGTGCGATGAGCTTGGGCAAAAATCAAAGAGAAAAGGGTATCTGTAGCAGCTCTTCCTCCTGGAATCCTTTCTGTGCTGCTCCGGTTTAGCGTTGGTCGGCGCAGCACGGTGTTTCTGGGGCATGAGGGCTGCACGTGGTGCTCCGGTTGTAGTTTTCGGCTGGTGCCTTTTAAGTAACCGCTGTGGTTTTAAGAGGCACCTGAGCAGCTTCTGAAAATCAGGTTAAAAGGAAGTTTGACTCCCGCTGTCACTTCGCCAGCTCTTGTGAAGGTTATTTTTTTTTATCTTTTATTATCATATTCACGTTTTTGTTTCAGAAAAAATACAACAAAATTGTTGGTCTCTGGGACTTCTGTACTCAGACCTGAACCTGTGGCAGTGGGAGCTGCCTGTCCCCTGCTCCCAAACGCATCAGCCTGGCTGCTGGCAGGCGATGACGGATGGATGCACAGCCACAGCCGCTGTCACCGGCCGTGGTGATGCTCCATCCACCGGCTGTCACTTCGCTGCTGGTAGCCATGGGAACGTGGCAGCACCGGTGCTTGCGTTGCCATCCTGATAGGGGAACGTGGTTGATGGGGAATGGGGTGCTGCGTTCAGGATGCGATGCTCGGAGGCGTGTTCCCAGCTCTCCCCGGTTTGTCATGGAGGATGGATTTTCCCCAGGGGTTTCCGTTAATGCACGCACAGCGCTTTTTGGCTTTTTTCCTTTATTCTGCTGTGCTGGGAGGTTTGGAAAGAAGGGTACAGCACGGGCGTGGAGCAGACCTTGCTGCAGGTAAGGGCAGGAATGACAGGATTACCCTGCAAAGTCGCAGCCTGTAATCCACGTTACTCCTCAGATGGCCACGTTTAATCCCGTTATTGTCTGGATTATATCTGTCCGGCTGCTGCGCTCTTGTGCAGCCCTGCACAAGACCTCTGGGGAAGGGCTCCCAAGGGAGCTATGAATAGCCCCAGCACCCTGCAAGGTGTGAAAGCAAGGGGCTGGGCTGCCCTTTCGGGCTGTCTCTGAGCAGGGTTGAGCCATGCCAAGGGCAGGGGCGAGGGACAGATCCCTTCTCTGTGTCTGCCACTGCGGCCGGGATGCCAGAGCTCTATTTTTATCTCTCTCCCAATCCCCTGTAATGCTTTGATTGCACAAACCCCTGCCCACAGCACCCGGGGGCTGCATGAAGAGAGCGCTGCCCAGCCAGGAGCGGGCTGGTGCCCCAGGAGGACCTACTCACCAGCAAGTGGTGTCTGCTCTTTTTTCTCCCTTTTTCAAGTTGGCTTTTCACAGAGAAAAGAAAAACAATCCCAAGGTCCTTCTGGCTCCACGTGGACACTCCTGCTGGCCTTGGCCTTTCCCTCAGAAGAAGGCTTTGTCTCACTGACCTTGGCTGGCCGCCTGCCCACAGCCCTCCCCTGCCACCAGCCGTGTCCCACGAGTGCATTGTGCCAGAGGGCAGTGTGGCTCAGGGACGTTGTGCCCCAAGGACCTTCATCGCAGCACAAATATGTGAGCTGTGGCCCGATGCTGCTAGGGTGAATACATTTGGAAAGCCTTGGAGCCTGTGCAAAGTAAAAGGGTGTGGGCCACATGCTCGCAGCAGGGAAGGGAGGAGTGGGGCTGCTTGTTGGAAGGGCTCTGCCGGCTCACAGAGCCCTGGGGGCCCATGGGGGACCAGGGACGCTCCTACCCCCACTGGGCACCCAGGGACATGCAGCACACGTGCATCCTGCCCAGGCACGCTGGCCACAGGCCCCGGCATGCCAGCAACTCACCGAGAGAGTGCTTGTAGAAAGCCAAGCCGTGGCCGTGCCGTGCTCACCTCCCCTCTCTTGCAGGGCTGCACGTGGAGCTACCGGAGCGAGGCACCCCGGAGAGCCGCCATGCCCGCACGTCTGCCCAGACCCACACCGAGGCCTCCCGCCGCCCCCTCGCCCCACTGAGGCCATGGGATTTCAGCTGGGGACGGGAACTCTCAGCACGTTTGCCATGGTGACATGAAGCAGACAGCGAGGGACGCTGGACTGCTGGAGGGGAGAAACCCTGTGTGCGCACAGGCGCCCTGCTAGTATTTTAATTTATTATCAGTAGTATTCCAGTTTATTTTCCTTTTTTTTTGTGGTGGTGTTCGTTTCTTCCCCTCCCCTGGGGCTCGAGAGGGCAGGGGAGGGGGCCCCAACTTGCCTGTGGATGCAAGGATGACTGTGCTGGCAAGGGCCCGGAGGGGTATCCGACAGGTATCTCCCCAGGTCGTGCTGCTCCTGCTCTTCGCATTCTGCCTGCTCAGTGTTTTTGTCTCAGCATATTATTTATATGGGTGGAAAAGGGGCTTGGAGCCCTCTGGGGACGTGCCAGGGCCGGACTGTGATGAACCTAAGGTTGCCCCTTCCCGCTTGCTCCCACTAAAGGCCCTCAAAGTGGCCGATTCCTCACGCACAGACCCATTGGTGCTGGTGTTTGTGGAGAGCCTCTACTCCCAGCTGGGCCAGGAGATTGTGGCCATTCTGGAGTCAAGCCGCTTCAAGTACAGGACAGAGATCGCCCCAGGAAAGGGGGACATGCCCACATTGACTGACAAGGACCGGGGACGCTTTGCACTCATCATTTATGAGAACATCCTCAAGTACGTCAACCTGGACGCCTGGAATCGGGAGCTGCTGGACAAGTACTGCGTGGAGTATGGCGTGGGCATCATTGGCTTCTTCAAGGTATGGGGGTGTGTGGGATGAGCTGAGCCCACATGGCAGGGGCTGAGGTTGAGAGGAGCCCGTGTGGCCACAGGTGTTGATGTCAGGAGGAGTTTGGCCCAGGGCTGTCCTCTGCAGGTTCTCCTTGCCTGTCTTGTCCTGTTAGAGTGCTGCAGGGGGATAGCAGGGAATGGAAATGCAGATTTGCAGGTGGCTGCAGGTGTGAGTATCCCATGTTTGGGCAACAAACAGGAGAGGGACCCAATGCCTGCAGTGCAGAGTGAGGGCTGTAGCCTGGGGTGGGCTGGAGCTGTTTGTGAAGGGGTGGTAGGCTGCTCCACTCTCCCATCTGTTCAGCCTCCCAACGGAGCTGCTGTCTTGTCTCATTTAACCCTTTTCTTTCCTCACAGGCCAATGAGAACAGCCTGCTGAGCGCACAGCTGAAGGGCTTCCCCCTCTTCCTCCACTCCAACCTGGCGCTGAAGGACTGCAGCATCAACCCCAAGTCACCCCTCCTGTACATCACCCGGCCCAGCGAGGTGGAGAAGGGTGTGCTCCCCAGTGAGGACTGGACTGTTTTCCAGTCCAACCACTCCACCTACGAGCCTGTCCTGCTGGCCAAGACCAAGTCAGCTGAGTCAATCCCACACATGAGTGTGGATGCGGCGCTGCACACCACAGTGATGCAGGACCTGGGCCTCCATGATGGCATCCAGAGGGTGCTTTTTGGCAACAACCTCAACTTCTGGCTGCACAAGCTGGTCTTCGTGGATGCTGTCTCCTTCCTGACAGGGAAGAGGCTCTCCCTGCCCCTCGATCGTTACATCCTGGTGGACATTGATGATATATTTGTGGGCAAGGAGGGCACTCGCATGAAGGTGGAAGATGTCAAGGTGCTGCTGTTACAGTCTGGCTGGATGGGCAGGGGGTACCTGGGACCAGGGTGAGGGATGGGATGTTTTTTACTGCAGGGGTGAGTTTCTCTGTCCTCAGAGCATTCTCCTTATGGAAGTCTCTTCTCCAAAGGGCTTAGAGGCATGGGTTCTTGCCTTGGTATGGGCTTTGCTAGAGGCCTGGTTATGAAGCTGTCCCCTGCTGCCACTGACTGAGGACATTTTGCTTTCTCTTTCCCTCTCTCAGGCGCTGTTTGACACGCAGAACGAGCTGCGCACCCACATCCCAAATTTCACTTTCAACCTGGGATACTCAGGGAAATTCTTCCACACAGGTGAGGAAAGTAAGGGCATCGCTTCATGCATCAGTGCATTACTGATGTCAGGGCTGCAGGAGTCCCTGGCCCAGGCTATGCTGCAAAGCAGTCTGCCTAGCCAGCAGAGGTGAGGTGTCCATGGGGCAGCTCACTTCCAGGAGCTTTCCCACTCCCCCGAGAGAGCTCCTTGGAGCAGGCACCCCATGCTAGGACCTTGTACCTGTCCTCTTACCTCTGTATGGGACACTCATGCACCCCAGGGACACCCTATGCAGCTGCGCATACCCTGCAGTGACAACAGGTGTTGTCCCTGCAGGTACCGATGCCGAGGATGAAGGTGACGATCTGCTGCTGTCCTACGTGAGGGAGTTCTGGTGGTTCCCACACATGTGGAGCCACATGCAGCCTCACCTCTTCCACAACCAGTCGGTTCTTGCCGAGCAGATGACCTTAAACAAGAAATTCGCTGTCGTGAGTAAGATGCCGCCGGCGGGGATGCTTGTAATGAGGGGAGGATGGGGTGAGGGGTACGAATAGGCCTTTGTGGGCTGAGAAATCAACGAGACTGGCCTTGGCCTCCTGTGGTCACTAGGCTGATCTCCTAACTCCTCGGACAGAGCTCTGATTCCCAGGGTGACAGTCTCTGCTGGAGCAAAGGGAGCTAATGACATTGAGCCTCGGGAACCCCCTCTCCTGTCTGCCTGGGTGTAATATTGGGATGAGGATCTTCTGAGGCTCAGCACCCTGCCTTTGTAGCTTGGTGGTTAAATCCATTTATACACCAGTACTCAGAGCAAGAATACTTACCCACACCAGCCAGCGTGCCTCTGTCACAATGAGCTGCCCCGGTACCTGCTAACGGGGAAGCGCTGTCCGTGTGTTGTCCCACTGTGGCTGCAGCTGTGCCAGTGCTGCTGCCTGCTCTGAGGCAGCACTCATGGGAACGCAGAGATTGAACCCACAGCACTACAGAAGGCAGCAATTGCTTGGGTTTGTGTGCTGGATTTCAACCAAGCCTGAGGTTTATGTTTAGCACGCTGTGGTTTGGTGTTGCACTGAAGCTGGCCCGTGTGGCATCCTGGAGTGGGGTCAGAGCGGCTGTGCCTGCAAGGATCTCACTGCTGGAAACTCCCTCTGCAGGCCGAGTTGTCGAGGGACTCATTTTCTTTCTAAGGGCAAGCTCTGACCTTTGGCTTGGTTGGAGATAGTCCATCCTCCTGGATAGTCCTTTATCTGGCCTACATAAAGTCAGCATTGACACCAAGTCATGTTGTGATCAACTGATTTGCTCACAGCTGTCTCAAATCCAAATCCAGTAAAGCCAGGCCTAGCAATAATCATTGGATCTGGTAGTCTGAGAGATGGCTCTTCATGCTAACTTGAATTCATTCCCTGTTAATTAGAGATGCTTAATTAAAGAGTGAGACTGGAGCATTTCTGCTTGTGCTAGAAGAGATGGGCAGGTGTCCAGCTGAAAATTTCCAAGTTGCTTTGTATCTACTGATATAAATCAATTTACAGTCCTGTATAGTTGTCCCTGCACAGTATTCACCAATAAGCTTTGCTGGTGCTGGCTTTTCGGTGAAAGCAGAAATAACTCCAAGAGGAGCAAGCGTTCACCCAGCACATCTTCTATTGAGCTCCTTTTTCTGGAGACAGCCTTGGTTAGGGGAAGATGCATGAGAACAGCCCAGATCTTATTGCTCATCAAGACACAGGTGGACTGTTCATGGTTGGGACGGGACAATCCTTGGGGGAGGTTGTGTTGAGCTGGCAGGTGGTGGTTCTGGGTTCTCCCTGGTCACCCAATCTCCAATCTCTTCCCTGTAGGAGCATGGCATCCCCACTGACATGGGGTATGCAGTGGCCCCCCACCACTCGGGTGTCTACCCTGTCCACGTGCAGTTGTATGAAGCTTGGAAGCAGGTTTGGTCAATCAAAGTCACGAGCACAGAAGAATACCCCCACCTGAAACCTGCTCGCTATCGCCGTGGCTTCATCCACAACGGCATCATGGTAGGTGGCCAGGTGTTATCTCTGATGCTTTTTCTTCTCTGCCTCCTCCACCAAAACTTTGATGGGTGGTTTCTGGATGGCCTGGCTATTTTGGCTCCAGCCAAAGGAGACTGTTGATTTGACAGGGTTGTGTTCCCTTCACATTTGCTAGTCCTGCACAGTGGAACTTTTTATGAAGACACTTTGTGGCCTCTCCATATGTTCATCTACATCCCTTGAGAGTAGTGGAATTCAAGTCAAGGGGTAGTGGAGCTGATCCTGACCTCTGAGAGGTTGAGAACCTTTTTTGAATCTGGGAGGAGGGACAGTGTGGCTTTTTCATTGCCCCGGCTCCTCCACCTGCTCCAGACACATCTTTCTCCCTCCCCAGGTCCTCCCCCGGCAAACCTGTGGCCTCTTCACACACACCATCTTCTACAACGAATACCCTGGTGGCTCCAGTGAGCTGGACAAGATCATCAATGGGGGCGAACTGTTCCTGACGGTGCTCCTTAACCCCGTGAGTACTCCTGCCTGGGGACACACGGATGGCATCTCTTGCAGAGCTGTCCCCTGCTGCTGCTGCAGGCAGTATCCCCAGCGCGCTCAGCTGGAGCAGAGGGCTGTTTGTGCAGGATGGCAGCTGGGTGAGGTCCTGCTAACCCCTGCTCCATCCTCTACCTCAGATCAGCATCTTCATGACCCATTTGTCCAATTATGGCAATGACCGCCTGGGTTTGTACACCTTCAAACACCTGGTCCGCTTCCTCAACTCCTGGACCAACCTGAAGCTGCAGACGTTGCCGCCTGTGCAGCTGGCACAGAAATACTTCCAGATCTTCTCCGAGGAGAAGGACCCTCTGTGGCAGGTATGCCCTGTGCCTTGCGCAGAGGGAATGGAGAGAGCAGCCCAGTTTTCTGTCTATGCTGGAGAGAGGGAAGTGGGATAAAGCTGGCCTTGCTGTGAGCAGCAGGCTGGACTGAATGACCTCTTCAGGTCCTTTCCAACCTGAATTTTCCTGTGATCCTGTGGAAAAGCAGTGATTTTTTGCCTCTTCATGGTTCCGCGGGTGGTGCTAGGACAGAATTTGCTTCATGGACCTGGAAATAAACCCAGACCTTTGCATGGCCACCCTGCACATCTGCTTTAGCTCAGGGAAGCTGGGCAGCCACACAGCTTCCTTCCCAGGCTGCCCTGTCTCCAACCATCCTGCTCTGCATTTCAGGATCCCTGTGAAGACAAGCGTCACAAAGACATTTGGTCCAAAGAAAAGACCTGTGACCGATTCCCAAAGCTCCTCATCATTGGGCCTCAAAAAACAGGTACATCCCTTCACCCTCAGTGCGGCGAGCATGGCAAGAGGCTTGCTGGGTTCCCCACACCCTCAAGGAGCCTCTCTCAGCCCTGCTGAAGCAAAGCAGGGAGGGAAATTAGTCCTGTCAGCTCTTGTTTTATCTGTCCGAAGGAACAACTGCCCTTTATCTCTTCTTGGGGATGCATCCGGACCTGAGCAGCAACTACCCCAGCTCAGAGACCTTCGAGGAGATACAGTTCTTCAATGGACACAACTATCACAAGGGCATAGACTGGTAGGTCAGCCTGCATCTCCCTGCCATGAGGACAGACTGGGAGCACCAGTTTCTTGGGGAGCAAGAGCAAAGCTGCCTTGAAGCTGTTGGTCTCGTGTCTAAGGAGCTGGGGACCATTGCATGCTCTACTCCATGAAAGGTCATGCTTATGAGAGCAGCAGCTCTGTCTGGTGGCCAGAGTTTGTCTTTCGCTGGGCGCCTGCAGTGCTTGGTACGAAGTGTCAGGAGACTGCTACCTGCAAAGAGGGTTGCTGGGGATATTTCATGATGCCTGTCCACTTGCCTCACACTGTGCCTTCCCTCAGGTACATGGAGTTCTTCCCCATCCCCTCCAACACCACCTCTGACTTCTACTTTGAAAAAAGTGCCAACTACTTTGACTCAGAAGTGGCTCCCCGGCGAGCCGCAGCCCTGCTCTCTAAGGCCAAAGTCATCACAATCCTCATCAACCCTGCAGATCGAGCCTACTCCTGGTATCAGGTGAGCCACCCAACCCTCCTCTCGCCCAGCTCCCTGTTGGGTCAGGAGCTCCTTTGATCTTTTGAGAGGCTGTAGTGCTTCGCAGGCAACCTGGGGTTTGGGTCCAGATGGTGTCCATTCTTGGCTGCCTCAGGAACCTGTTTTGCTCATGTTTGATAGCATCAGCGAGCCCACGACGACCCGGTCGCCCTGAAATACACCTTCCATGAGGTGATCACAGCTGGGCCTGAGGCTGCTGCAAAGCTGCGGACCCTGCAGAACCGCTGCCTGGTGCCAGGCTGGTATGCCACCCACATTGAGCGCTGGCTGAACAGCTTCCATGCCAACCAGGTAGGGAGGGCAGCCCTGACACCTCACTCTTCTGAACAGCATCAATGCAGCACAAAAATAGCAGGCCAAGCTGTCCCTGGCTTCAAGCTGCCCATAAGGGAAATCGGGGTTAGATCTCAGCCCCGCTGTGACCTGCATGGAGGGGGAGAGTGTGCTGCTGGCAGAGTATGGGCTACGTCGGGTGATTCTGCTCAGCTGAATGATTTTTCCATCATCACTCAACCTTATAAAGTCTATTAATTGTGTCCTTCTGGCATAATTGCTGTAACGTAATCCTGACTCTCTGTGAGTTAGACAGCCCTGAGCTGAAGCTCTGATTTTGTCCTGGATAGATCCTGGCTCTGACTTTAATTTGCATTCAGTTTTCCAACACCTAATGTAAGTGAACACCTGGACACACGTTCGCTATTGGCATGAAAAAGGGAACCCTCCACGAGCTCATGGCAAATTTAGCTCTGAGATGGCAAAATATGCAGAGAAGGTGTTGTTTTGCCCCAGGAGAGCAGGGCTGAGAGCCAGCAGGAGGTGAGAGCTCACAGCCTTGCCTTCCTTCTTGCAGATTCTCGTCCTGGACGGCAAGCTGCTCCGAACAGAGCCTGCCAAAGTGATGGAAACGGTCCAGAAATTCCTAGGTGTGACCAACTTCATTGATTACCACAAAACCCTGGCGTAAGTCCCACCTCGAGCTTTCCTTACTCCTCAGCCTGGAAAGCACCTGCTGTGTTCCACGGGGCACAGAGCAGGGGTTGCTCCCTTTTACTTCGGGGGAAACTCAGGAGCACAACGCTGTCCAGGGCAGCACCCTGAGACTTGCTTTTGGTCCTTACTGTATGGCACCTTCACAGGAGCATTTCAGACAATAAAGCCCACCACAGGAAGCAGAAGCCTTCAGAGCTCCTAAAAAAAATAGTTTACTTCTGTGCCTGTCTTGCCTGTGTGTTTGGCCACTCTAAATTTGGGCCCAGGTGATGTGGGGCTCCTGAGAGTATTCAAAGCTGGAGGTGCCACAGAAGGTAATAATAAAAGCCCGCACAGGCTCCCATGCTTTCTCATAGCAGGGCAGTGTAAGTAATAAATAAATGAATTTTGTCAGGCTGCTTATGGTGCACCTGTATGGTAAAGCCGTTGTACAGGTTGGTCAATAATGAGATGTTAGCTGGGCTGCAAATTAAAAATAAGCTCCAGAGCAGCACCTGTGCAGCGGGGCTTGCCTGCTAGCCAGCTTGCATACCCCAGGGAAGTGCATTACTGTTGATCAAGGCTGGGGCAGGGTGCCCTGGGTTGGCAGGCAGGGTGAAGCAGAGCTGTCTCTTTGCAGGTTTGACCCAAAGAAGGGATTCTGGTGTCAACTTCTAGAAGGAGGCAAAACCAAATGCTTGGGGAAGAGCAAAGGGAGGAAGTACCCTGAGATGGATTCAGATGTGAGTATGCAGAAAGCCTCAGTGGGGTAGTGGCTTTGCTGGCATGGTGTCCTAGACACAGAGTGGGGCTGTAGCAAAGGAGGGTTGGGTGGTAAGGTTGGATCTGGATGCAGCAGTGTAATGCTGTAGTGGGATGGAAAGTACCGTGATAATAGTGGGGTGGCAGAATCTTTGGCTACAGCAAATGAGAATGAGCCCAAATGCAGCAGCTGCAGAAATAAAGGAAAAGAGCTGCTTACCCTTGGAAGGCCTCAGGTAGGCAGGGATCTCCAACAAGAAATTCCCTTGCCTCCACTGCCAACCCTTAAATGAGGTCTGGGGATGGGTGGGTGGATCCTGGCTCCATCCTTTCTGGTCACTCAGGTGCACAGCATACACCTGAGCTCCCCTGGGTTGGCCTTGCCTTCCCACCAGGTGCTCCATCACTGTTTCAGGCCGTGACTTAGCATTTCTACTCCAAGCAGTCTGTCCTGTTAACCCTTGTCTCTGTTCTCCCATTGCAGTCACGAGCCTTCCTGCGGGACTATTACAGGGACCATAACATCGAGCTCTCCAAGCTCCTGTACAAAATGGGGCAGACGCTGCCCACCTGGCTGCGGGAGGAGCTGCAGAGCACCAGGTAGCTGCCGCCCTCCGATCACATCCCTAAGCAATATCCAGCCTCAGCCTTCGAGGGGATGCTGGAGCCCTCGAGCAGGATGGCTGTGTTGAAGGCTGCTGGGTGCTGGCCTGACTCTGTGGTCCCAGCGCAGTGACCTCTCCGTCTGCCCCACATCCATTCTGTTTTGTTTTTATCTTTTTAATTCCCAAACCTGATGGTGAGGTCCTTTCCTGTCCCGCTTTGATGGAGGAAACAGGGAATTGGCACAAATTCCCTCTTTCTCTGCCCAAAACAGACCCTAAGTCCCCTGGGCTGTGAGCAGCGTTGGAGCCGTTCTGCACCTCCTCAGCAGGTGATGGAGGAGCAGCTTTGGGTGTGCTGGAGGTGACTTGTACAGAGCTGTAGCAGAAGAAAGGAGCTGGTGGAGAGCCAGCGCACCAAGTGACCCAGACCTCGTCCTGCCACCCAGCCCGGCAGCAGGAAGTGGGAGTTTGCTGGATTCCCCCAAAACCCAGCTCTAAAAACACCTGAAAAGAAAAAGAAAAAGCTGTCTTTTTGTTTCGAAGACACGGATGCTATTTCTTTGCTCATCTTCATTCATTTTCAATCTGAACCTCTTCCCGGTCCGTGGGCAGTGCGGTGGGACCGCTGTCAAGTAGGAGAAGGGGACGGGGTGCTCCCAGACCCTCACCTGCTCTGCAATGTTTTACAATTGTGGTGTTTCCTGTGGTAAAGCCCAGAGGTGCCTGGTGGCCTCCGGCACGCACCCAACACAGCTCACAGGAGCGTGGGCCCTCGGGGACGAGGCAGACTTTGGGCTAACGGCAGTTGGAAGGATGCTGAGAACTTCAAACCTCTTGAATATTAAAAGCTAAAGTATTTTAATAATGTTGGGGTGTGGGGGGAGGGTTCGTTTCGTTCTGATTTTGCAAGGGGTTGTTTGTTTTTTTTTTCTTCAGTGCCAGAATTTGTACCTAAACCCTGAGGGTTTTACGTGGTCTGTTTGGTTGTTACGTGGGAGGTGGACAAAGGTGGACAAAGGTCAGTGGGGAAATAATGGGAGTTGTCCCCACTGGAGATGTGTCTTTATGCTTGTCATGGTGATGTGCAGGAGCTGCCTCCTTTCATGTGGGCTTTGCAGGCGCTCTCCCATCCCTGGCTCTGGCTGCCCTGGCAGTGAGTGCACGAGTGTGTGTGTGTGTGTGTGTGTGTGAGGTGTGTGTGAGCATCTGTGTATGTAGCAGTGCCAGCACTGAGCTGTGATGGGTTTATGTGGTAAGGGCCCAGATTTCCTTGTGATGGAGCTGCTGGTGTGCGTGCCAGAGTGTGGGGAGGGGCAGAGCCCTGGTGGTACGTAGGGATGGGTGGGGGCACTTTGTGAAGGGCACCCCGTTACCATTTGTGCCCCCAAGGCATCCGCAGCACTGCTGGGGAGCAGCTGGAGGCGGCCTGATGGTACGGTGTGGGGAGGTGGGGTGAGGACAAATGCTTTCTCCAACCTGGGGGTTGTTTGGTTCCTTTGTGTTTTATGCTTGGAGGAGGGGAGCTGGGGTCCCCCTGGCTGCTCTCCTGCAGTGGCCTGGCAGTGCGTGGACATGGAGCAATGCCAGGGCAGTGCAGGGGGAGAGTGGCAGCAATGAGGGGCTCTGCCCCACCATTCCGTCTGGTTCTTGATGATGGCGGTGCTTCCCAGCCTTTGGGTTTTGCATGAACCTCTCTAGCCATGCCTGGGGCCACAGAGGTGGGGGCTGCCCTTCCCCTCTGCCCCCCTTGGCTCCATCCGAGCCCATCCCTGGGGCTGCGTTCAGAGAGTGTCCCGGTCACTAATGTAAGGTCCTGTTGAACTAACTGCTAATAAATGGGGTTCGCTGGTTTTAGCTGCTGTGCTTTTGCCTTTTTTCCTGTTCTCCCCAGAACAGCTACACAGGGTACTGCGCGCCCACTCACTGCAGCACGGCTCCCATCCCTGTGGCACAGTGGCTCACGGCCTTTGGGGTGGGTTTGGGGGGAGGATGGAGGTGCCGTGGGAGCAGCCCCACAGCTCAGCTCTATGCACGAGGTGGCAGCAGCCATCCAGCACTGGATCCGACCATGCTGTACGGCGGCTGCATATGGCCCCTGCAGCCCCGTGGGCCCCAAAACCTGCCTGGCTGCTGCCTTCCCCCTCCCTCCCGGCCTCTGCACAGCGCTGGAGGAAACGAAGCTGGGGCCTAATGAATCCCAGCCGGGCAGCGGCGGGCTCTGTTCGAACCTGTCCGAGTGACAAACGATGTGCGGGGCTGTTGGGGGTGGAGGGGGGGTGCTGCCTACAGTGCAGCTGCCCACAGGGATCAGGGGGTTTTGTTTTGCGCTGTGCTGGAGCAAATCCCAAGCATGCACCCTGTGCCTGATCCCTGGGGTTTGCTTCCCTGTGTCACCCGAAAATGAACCTGTGTGGGAGAAGGGGGGTCCTGTGGTGACATGAAGCCCCTGTTCCCATCCAACCCAGGGGCGTGCACCTCCCCCCGGCCCAGTCAGCTGCCACAGGTGGTACCAGCTGCTGCATGGTGTTAATTGCTTAATTAACAGGATCAGGTGGGATGGGGACTCAGGGACTCTGCGCTGAGGGAGTAAAGGGATGTGCCTATGGGTTCAGCTCCTCACACAGCCCTGTGGTGCAGGTGGGAGGAAGGCTCCCACTGCCCCATCCCCTCGCCCCAGCCCTTGGCACTGATGATGTTTTCCAGCTCCTGTGTCTGCGGAAAATGTGCAAACAAAGCGAAATCCAGACTGGGTGAGGGCCAGGACCTGAGCAGCTGCGGCCAGCCAGGCACTGGCAGGGACATGGGGAGCCCTGGGTTTGGTGCCTCCCCGAGCACCTCGAGCCCGGTGCATCCATCTCCACATCCCAACACACCCCTGTGCCTCGGCACATCCCATGTCCTTCCTGGGCACTCTATGTGATGCTCTGCATCCCAGGGCCTGGAGCAATGCCAGCGGTGCTGGTCCTGCACGATGCCTGTGGCACACACAGCATCCCAGTGCCGAGGGCCAGCTCCTGTTTGGCCGCAGGCTCAGCATTGCGGGCTCAGGGCTCGCTCGCACCCCATAAATAACAGAAAGCTCTGAACACAGAACAGCCCCAGGAGAAAGGCATCCCAGGACCATATGGCGGCAGGCGAAATCCAGATGATGCAAATATTTCACACTGCAGCAGGATGGCGAAGGCTCCTACATCAATTGCACACACATGGGGCATTGCAGCAGGGGCAGCTCCGTCCCAAAGCCTGCATGCACCCAACCACGCCCGGTGCTGGGAGCGGGACGTGTCCCGTCTGCTGTCCCAGGGACCTGCACTGCAGCCGTGTTTGTTTTCAAAGAGTAATTAAAGAAGAGCCTCTCCTTGAACGAGGGCCATGCAAAATATTTCTTCTGCTGTCTCGTGATTTGCAGTGACGTATTTACATTTTCTGATAAAATAAAGCCGAACTCCGGCATCTGAAAAATGTCAGTGTGTTTTTATTATGAGTACATCCACCCCTGGATTATAAAACCTATAGGAAAACCCTCATCCTGTGAGCGTGCACAGGCCTTGCTCGGAAGATGTGTGCTTTGCATTAGGAGCCGTTCACAAATGAATCGCATATTTACAGCGCCTCGGACTGTAAATACGAATTGCCCGTGTAAATGTCACAGGCTGAACCAGAAAACCACGCCGGAGTAAAATAGACTTTAAAAAGTCAGATTATAAATGGCAAAAAGACATCCCGATGCGGTTTACTGTGCAGCCACCCCAGTGTAGAGTGGGGGCTGCAGTGGGCACTGCGTTGCTCAGATCCTATTGCAGCGCTGCACCCACAGCTCCTGGCAGCTGCAGTTCTATGGAAAAGGATAAGGGCTGATGTGGTGCTGGTTAATAATGCAGAGGGGAACTTGGAGCATCCCCCCCCCAACATCCATGGCTCTTTGCAGGGCGTTGTGGAGCAGTAGAGGAGAAAACCTAGCAGGATCCTGGGCTGTGAGGCAGATCCCAGCTGTAGGAGGGCAATGTGAGGCTGTCCCGACAGCGCACATCTGGCTTCAGTTTCCCCATACATACACTGCGGGGGCTCGGCGAGCTGCGGGGCCCCATCCTGATGGGGGGTGGGAGATATCCTCCATCCTCCAGCCCATCTCCAGACACAGCCCGGCCCTGTGACCACCCAGGAGCCCTCACTGCCTCCATCCCTGTGAACCTCTCACCCCCAGAGGGGGTTCTGGCTTGTTGCAGGTGAGAGTTGGCCCCTATGGGATGGCCATGGGTGCTGGGGAGGGGACACAGGGTGAGACAGTGAGCCAGACCCCTCTCTGGGCTGCTGCCGGGGGTGTCTGCTGGGGGCCAAAGGCATCCCATTGATAGAGGATGGGGACAGAGCACCCAGCCCCACACCGCCCCCACCCGCAGACCCAACACGATTCAAATGCTTCGGAATGAGCCAGAATAAATATCTTATGGTAAATTACCAGGACTAATAATTATAAAAATCTGTACTTCTGACCTGCCGCCAGGGAAGGCTTTCCAAGCAGCTGGCGGCCACATGAGCACCCTCGGCCGGGCTGGGGGCCCCTACAACTCTGGGACTTGAGGTCTCCCCACAGTGCTAGGGGGGCCCCACGGTGGGACCCCTCACCCTGCTCCCCATAGGGCCATTGGGAGGGTGGGCGATGCAAGCAGCCTGCCCCACTGAGTGTGATCCCCTTCCCCCAACCTTTTTCCCATCCTCTTCGCATGGATTCTGAGCAAAATAGGACAGATCTCAGAGCCGGCCGACTGCGGCCGATGACTCAGGGAGCAAACAGCATCCACAGCTCGGCGCTGCTCCTGCCCTCAGCGTGCCCTGGGTGCTGCAGTGTGAGCCCAGGGCGGTCCGGTGCTGCTGGAGCTCGGCTCTGTCCCATGGCACAGGGTGCACACAGCCCCCAGGGCTGGGCTCTGGTGCTGCCCCGCTCTCTGCTACCTGCATCCCCTTCCCATCCTGCTTGGCCAAGCAAGGCACTTGGCTCGCAGTGATCAACAGGAAGCGGGAGATGGATTTCTCACTCACCTCGGGCTTTGCCATAAACACTCCGCGGGGCCAACAGGAGCAGTGCTGTGCCGGGGTCGGTTATCGCTGCTTTGTGCTCCTACTTCCTCTTGGTGCTGGGGCTGAGCCCGACACCAATCCCTCACCCCCCATTATTTCCCATTATTGGCCCCAGACATTGCTATAAATCATCCATCCTGCCGTCTGTTCCTCCCCATAGGTTCACATCATACCCATGGGTCTCCCCAAGCACCTGGAGATGACAGTGGGGCTGCCCCATCCCTGCACCCCATTGGCTGTGTTTTGGGGTGCTGAAGTCAGGGGGTCCACCAGCCACGTGAGCACTGTTTGCAGAGCTGAACAAAGGGGCTTTCTTCCATCTCCAGCTCTGAGAAAGCTGGGACTGTCTGCAAATGGGGCTGTGCTGCAGCCCCAGAGCCACTGTGGGGATCAGTCAGGACAGGACTGGGGACACCGGCACCCTGAACCGCAAGGACCTATGGGTGGGGGGATGCTGGGGGCACACATCCAACCATAGCCATGCCTGGCAGCCCCTCAGCAGGGCCAAACCCTTCCAACAAAAGTCACTTGTGCGAACCAGGGAAACACAGGCGGCTCTGTGCAGCGGCACAGACGTTTCTGGCATGTGCGTCTGTGCATGTTTTGGCACCGAAACGCACATCCTATTTCCACACGCCGGCTGTGCCTGCATTTCCCTGCAGAGAGGGGGGATGCAGAGATTTGGGACAGGGCTGGAGGGGACGTGGGACGGTGGCATAGCACCTCCCATGGGCACAGCGCAGTCCGAGGGGTGGCAGTGCCAGGATAGGGCACGACAGGGGCACAGTGCTGCTGGGGGGGGGTGGCACGTGGCAGTGCTGTGCGTGTAGAGCTCCCACCCAGGACGCCCTTGGGCTGATCCCGACCGGGGCACGGCCCCGTCTCGGCCATTTCCCAGCCCCAGCCCCGCTCTGATTAGAGCTGTTTCACATTCTTCCCAATGCCAAAGGGATATTTTATCTGCGAGCAAATTTTTTTTCCTGCAGACTATTTTCTTTTCATGAAAACATGAAATGGTCTGAGAGATAAGGAGCGAATTTATAGCAGTTCACACCAAAGCAGCCAAGACGCTGGCAAGGAAAAATGCCTTTCCCCGCTGCCCGCCTCCCCTGCACGGTCCCCACCCGACAGCTTCCTCCCATTCTCTCCCAATTCTTGTGGCTCTCACGGCCGCCCCACTTCCAGCTCTTCCTGCCCAACGCTGGGATTGCAGTGGGGATGCTCGTCAGGCCCATGCGGGTCCATGCAGCTTTGGTCCACGGTTGTGCAGCCCGGATCCATCCCATTGCCTTGGGAAGCATCCCCATGCAAAATCCGTCCGCCGTTAAAAATGAGTCTGAAAGGAGGTTTGGGGAAATCCTTTGGGGCACTTGGGAAGGCGAGGAGTGAGCACGGTCCCTGGGAGGCGCAGCCCCCCCATCCCCACCCCAAGAAAGCCCCCTTGTTTGGCTCCTGCGCGGCACACCGGCCCTGCAGAGCTGCGATGCTGAACTCACCCAAACCTGCCATAAATTTCCCCAGCTGCCCCCAGCCTGCCAGCCCCTTACCGCAGCTTTACGAGCTCTGAAGAGCCATAAAGGCCCTTTACTGGCTGCGTTATTTTTTTTATTTCAAATTAGAGTGCGCCTGGATCAACACTGCACAAATACCAATTTACCGTGGGCTGGCGTCCCGTGGGCTGACACCTCCTATAGGGGAAGAGGGAGCAATGCGCCGTGCCGGGGTCTGCCAATGTCACTCCAATTTATGGGCAAGGGATTCCATGGAGGGAGATGGAGGGGGAAACAGCGCAAGGGCACCCACCAGGGGTGTCTTCCAGCCTTACTGCTCTTGGGGATGGTTTTGTGCCTTGGGGTGTGGGGTGGGGCACATGAGTCACAGCGCTGTGGGATTGGGTGTCCCCACTGTGCCTCCAAGGGGGAGGCTGCCGAGGGGTCCCACCACCCCTGTTCTCATCCCTCCTTGCAGTGTGTCTCTAAAATGGGGAGCTGCAGTTAGGTTCCCCACCCTGGAGGAAGGGATGTGGGGGACAGGGGCCGCCTCCAGCTGTGCCGCGCTCCCCACTGCCTCCAGCCCTGGAAGCACATAGGTGGTTAATGCCTTCAGCATGTATGAAATATCCCATATGCCGGGAAACAAAAGGGGCTCTGTGCTATTAAAGTTTCATTTCCCCGCTCCCCTCCTCCCTCCCCT
Source organism: Pavo muticus (assembly GCA_016647715.1). NCBI lineage: Eukaryota > Metazoa > Chordata > Aves > Galliformes > Phasianidae > Pavo > Pavo muticus. Next base: position 3,319,620 of record JACDJE010000957.1, on the reverse strand, counting down.
CTCCCCCCTTTTCTCCCTGCCCTCCGCGGCGGCTGGAGCAGAGCTGGAGAGGAGAACTGAGCCGAGCTGCTGGCGGGGACTGGGTATGGGCACGATGAGGACACAGGTATGGGCACGGTGTGGGGAGCACGGCCACGGCCCCCGGGTGGGTGGCCATAGGGCTGCGGAGGGGGTTTGCTTCTCAGAGGGAGAATGGGGATGGTGGGGATGGGGGAAGAGATGGGTGTGGTGAGCCTGGGTGTCGCCGGGCTGTCCCCATGGGATGGAAGTACCATGGGGTACAAAAGGGTGGGAGAGACTGGTGGGGGGAAGCAGGGAGAGCAGTACTGGGGTGCCTGCAGACGGCAGAGCCACCCACGGGAGCAGTGGTGTCCCTGTCTCTGTCCCCGTCCCCATTTCCATCCCCATCCCTATCCCTGTCCCTGTTTCTGTCCCAGTGTCCCCGTCCTTGCCCCCACTCCTGTCCCCATCCCCATCCACAGACTGCAGGGCTATGCAGGAGCTGTGCAGCGTTTGGCTATGCAGCCCCACTGCACCAATCCCTCAGGATCCTGAAGGGGTTAAGAGAGAAAAGCAGAGAAAGAAAACAGAGCACAGGGAGAGCCGGGCTGGGCCAGGGGCTGTCCGTGCTGCCGGGATGTGTCCTCAGCGGCTTCGTTCTGACTGCACAGCGGTTTTGCCTGGACGAGGGCTGAGTGCTGAACACGCACTCACACACGCGCTGCTTTATGTCTCACACACATGCGTGGCCCCAGTCCCCAAATGCTCCCGGCTGTGCTCACTGCCACTCACCCCAGTGGCACCTTGGTCTCACCTTGGTGGCACAGGAGATCTGCTGGTGGCACCCAAAGTCTCCACCAAACCTGGTGCTTTCTGCCCCCAAATTGCCCTGAGAATGCCCCCCGACAGCTGGGGTGGGCCTGTCTTCACCTCCAGGAAGAGAGGGGGACAAAGTGAGGCTGGGATCTGCCCTCACAGGGTCCCCAGGACAGCAGTGTGTAGGACGGGCTGCCACCTGCCCAGTGCCGAGCAGGTCCTGCCTTGCCCACAGTGACAGACACAGTGCTGTGAATGGCATCAGCAGTTCTGGCGGCCCTGCTGGGGAGGACAGGGGGCAGAGCAACCCAGCCTGGAGCATCCCCCAGCCCCAATGCCCACACGCCCCCATGCAGTCCTAGCAGTGTTTGGGGACGCTGCAGTGGGGTCCTGGGGTGGATGGAATGGTGCTGGCAGCTCCCAGCAGCGAGGGACCGCAGGGAGCCCGGGGTGGTATTGGGTTGCAGCAGAGGTGACAGCAGCCGGGCACAGGGCGGCCCAGGCACGGCTCCAAGTGACAGCCACACCACGGGGACATCTCCATATCAGTTGTGAAGGCAGCGTTCTCTTAAAGAAATAGGGTCCAATAGGGTCCTGCAGGGGTTTGCCCTTTGGGGACGCATCCCATCCCAGCCTTCTGCTGCGCTGGGATGGTGCCAAAGGGTCCCTGAGAAATGCCTCATTACAGCATAATGCAGCAGGTTTGGGGGCTCTCTGCTTCATGGTTCATGCCAACTGTGCAGGATTGGTGCAGGAGCCCCTGCCCCGGGGTTCCCTGTGCCAGGAACTGTGGTGTTGGAGAAGAGATGCCGTGCCAAGCTGCCCCTGTGGGACATTCAGCTGCTGGCGCAGGGAAGGTGCAAAAATCCCCCGATGTATGGGTTGTGCTCGGTCTATTTTGGAAAGGGAAGGCGCCGATCTTGTGACCGGAGCTGGGGACTGAAAGTCTGGGCAGCGGGGTCCTGCCTGAGTGACAGCGACCCACTGCGTGACCCGGGGAAACCCGAGAGCCTGCACACCACAGCCCCCCTGCCACCCCCCTGGGCTTGTTGAGAGATGATGGAAACCGAGTGGTGACGGGGACACGGGGACAGCATCCTTGAGGCAGTGGAGCCCCACTGGGGCACTGCTTCTGCCCACCTGGGCTAGGATGGGGGCAGGATGGGTGTCCTGTGTCCCCCACGTCCCCTTGTTGGGTGTGGGGGGGCTCGGAGCTGGGAGGAGGGCTCTCTGCAGTGCTGGCAGCCTCAATGCCAGCAGCGCCTGCCAAAAATCTGTGTGTGGGAGGTGGAAAGTTAACTTTAGTTTTCCTTTTTGGATGGGGAGGGGCGGCAGGTTGTGAGGAAGGCAGAGGGGGGTGCACGTCAGACCCCATTGAGTGGGTAGGGAGAGAGCAAGAGGTGTTCCTGCCACCAGATTTGGTGAACGTAGGGATATTTCCATGTATTTTTCACTTTTCCCTCCCCCGGCACCACTTGCAGTTCATGCATTTAGGAGCAGCACAGGCTCCTCTTGCAGGGTCTTGCTGCAGGAGGGGCTTCAAAGCCACACAGCGCTCTGGGCAGCCCACCCTCCCGCAGCCTCTGTGCCCATAGGGCTGGGAGCTGGATGCCCGCATCCCACCTGAGCATCCTTTGCTCCAGCGCAGCAGCAGAAATGCACAGTGCCCCGCAGAGCCCAGTACAGCCCCCGTGAGTGGGTGGGGCTCAGTGTGGGTGGCTGGAGCTGCCCACCTGGGATCCCTCTGCAAATCCACATTGAATAGTGGCAGGAGGAGGGATTCCAGAAGAGAAAAGTGCAGGATGCGATCCTGAGCTCAACATGCGGTGCTGAGCCATCTCTGCTGGCATCGCCTAAGTCCAGGCAATGGGGTGGGCTTTGGGTCATGCAGAACCCTTCTGGACTCAGCATGCAAGAATTTCCCCTCTGTGCTGAGCTGCATCCTGTCCCCACGCGCTGATCCCTGCTCCCAGCCCGTACCTTTCCTCTTGGCTGCAGTGCTGCATGCACTCATCACTCAGCAGTATTTCTGCTCGGCAGAACAGAGGGAAGTGACTGTGTCGGCACTTGTCCCGGAGCTGTGCGTCATGCAATGGTTAAACACGGCCCGGCTTTGTGAGCTGGGTGCAGGATGGAGGTGGGAGCTGGGGCTCCTGCCTTGAGCAAGCACCAACGTGAGCCGAACACAGCTTTGAGTGCCCTGGGTGGGGGTGGAGGGGTGAGGTGCCCCATCCTTCACCTGGGGAACTGCGAGTGGGTTGCTCAGTGCTCCCCTTCCCTTCGCACAGGTCCTCTGCTGGGCTGGAAAAGAGAAAACTGCAGAACTCTCCTTGGTGACATTGCTCTGAAGACACGGAGCGAGGGGCTGAGGTGTGAGGACTGTGCCCTGCTTCCTCCTCAGATGGAAGGGGACACTCCCAGAGCAGAGCCAGCCCTCGGGCCATGAGCGGCCAGTTGGATCTTTGGAGTCACTGAGCATCGTCCTTGAAGGTGGAGAAAGGAAGCCGGCAGGATGCTGAAGGCACCGCTGCGACAGGAGAGAGACAGCGGGGACTCCCCAGACCCTGAGCTCTCCACAGGGAGCATGAACACTGAGCCTGCAGGCCCCCCAGATTGCTGTGCCCCCAGCCCTGCCCCACAGCTGCCCCCAGCAGCAGCCGGCCCCATGGACGACCCCAGCCAGGAGTGGAGGTTGGTGAAGATCAAGCGCGTCCTCATCGCTCCCTCCAGCGAGCCCAGGAAAGCAAGTAAGGACCCCCTTGTCCCCCTGCAAAGCACCTCAGCACCATGGGGCTGCAGCATCCCCAGCAGACAGTGTGGTTGGGGGTCCTGCCATGCGGGGCAGTGGGTGCCGAGTCCCAGCTGTGCTCTGGGGCTTTTTTAGCTTCAGATGATCTCAGTGCCCTCAAAAATCAGAGGAATCTGTGCCATCCCCAGGGAGGGGCGGGGAGCAGCGGATGGGTTCCCACAGTCTCCGAGAGCTGAGTGGGGCATAGGGGTGCCCCAGGGTCAGGGGCAGACCCTGGGGCGTTCTGTGGGATTTGGGCATCTCTCCCCACCCAGAGCATGGCACAGCTGTGCTGTATATGGGAGACGAGTCCGCATGGATGCTCCTGCTATGTGGCTTCGGGCCATCTCTATTTCAGGCCCCCATTTAGAAATTAAGCACTTTATCTCAGGCTGGTTGCTCCCTGCAATGCTCCCTGACACTGCTTTGCTCCAGAGCCCTGTTTCACAGCCTGCCTTCCATGGGGATGCCAGTGCAGGCACCCAGATGGGGTTACAGCAGCCACAGGAGGAGATGCTGGCTCCCACCCCTCCCTGCAGCCATGGGACCCATCTTTAAACCCTGCTTCCACCGCTCTATTTCCCCCCCACCAGCTGTTATCTCAGCTGCCAGGGCAGGTGTGCCACATCCCCACTGGGAATGAGCCCTTGGGTGATGCTGTGGAGTGGTTCCCAAAGCAGTCCCTTAGCCCTGGGGACTCCAAATGGGCTTTCCCAAACCCATCCATCTTGGGGCACCGCTTGCCCTCACACCAGCAGCCCCCGAAATGGGATGACAGTTTGGAGGTGGGAACCTCAGCCAAGCTCTTGGCTCAGTGCGGCTGTGCAGCGTCGTGTTTCATGGCTGCAGGCAGACTCAGAGCGTTTCCCATTTCTCCCTCTGTTTGGGATGGTGGATCTGCAGTGGGAAAGGTCAGGCCTGGTTCTGTCCCTGCTCAGCATTTTCCTATCCCGACCCGCGATCCAGCAGTTCTGCTGCCAGCCTGGAATTTAAAGTAACTCAACAGGTTTGCTGGAAAACGTTTGTCTGCCCTGTTTCCTCCTCCCCGAGTGAGATCACTGCCATCCGTTGACTGCGTGACTGTCAGACTTTCCAGAGCCACTGGGCAGGATGTCACCGAGGGTCCCAAGCCCTGGCAACAGCCCTACAATTACGCTATGGGTCAGTGGTGCCGGGCTGGCTCTGGAGCTGGGATACAAGCCAAGCATTAGGGCTACCCTTCCAGTGGGGTATTTGCAAGAGCATCCCCAGGAGGTGTTGGGGATCTGCTCCTTTTCTCCTTATCTGTCGATTTCTGATGTCAGTGTATCCATCCCTACCCCGATGCCTGCAGGAATGGCACGGGGAGCGCATCACCGAGCAGTCTGCACCCACCCTGCAGGGTCAGCAGCCCCATCCAGCCCCATCTCCCGGCTGTGATCTGGCCCAGCGGCCCAAACGGGTTGGCACCTCTTGGGGAGCCCCGGGTAGAGGCACCGGCAGCGAGATGCAGGAGGCAGGACTGGTTTCTCTGTCTGGTGTGCAAATAAACAGAAGGTTTCGCTCCCTGGGGGATGCTGAGCTAGCGCCGGGCTCCCTCAAAAACCAGAAAAGCACAGAAAAGCAAAGAGCAGCAGGAAGAAAGGAAATTAGAAAGGCAAAAAATAAGGCCAGGAGCTCATCCGGGGGCACAGACAGAGGGGGAGCGCAGCAGCATTCAGGGCTCTGCGTGCTGCAGGTGGGTCCCGGCGCTGTCACCGTCGTGCCCGGGGGTTCAGGATCAGCGTGACTCCACTGTGCTCCTGGCGTGAAGGCAGGGAGGTAAGGAGGTGCTCGGGGCTGGGTTAGGGGGTGCTCAGAGATGGGTAAAGGGACGCTCGGGCTGCTCTCGCGGTTGCTCGGGGCAGACCCTGCCAGGCTGGGACGAGCAGAGCAGAGCCGTCGGAGCCGCCCTCACCACCGGGATGGTGGCCCCATCCCGTCGCATCCCGCGCGGTGCGGTGCGATCCGCTGTACCGGGGCGGGCACGGGCACGAGCAGCGGCACCCCCACCAGCCCCGGCCCGCCCGGCC
>JACDJE010000957.1:3207330-3313901 GCA_016647715.1 Pavo muticus | reverse complement strand
CCGCCCCCCCGGGCTCGCTCCGAGGGCGGAGCCGCTGCAACTTTCCTGCCCGCCGCCTCCTCCCCTGGTGCAGTCGAGCGGCGGCGGCACCGGCACCGGCACCGCGGGTAGGAGCGGGGCTCGGGAGGCCCCGGGGAGAGGGAGCCGGGAAGCGGGGGGAGAGCGGGGGGTGGCGAGGAGGTCGGCTGGGGGCTGGGCCAGGGAGCGGGGTCATGAGGGTGCAGGGATCGGGGGGGTGTTTGAGCGGGATGCGAGGAGCTGGGGCTGCGAGGAGCTGGGGGTGCCCGGCGCTGCGTGGTGCCGGGGGTGTCCCCCCGCTGCGGAGCCGCCTGGGGAGCGCTGTGCTGCATTTGTCTCTATAGAAATGAATCCCACGCGTACCCGTGCCTGTGTCCGTGGGTTGGGGCGGCTGCGGGGTGGTGGGGATCGCATCTCTCAGCTCTGCATCTCTCCTTCCATGCACCGTCCTCTCCGTGGGCAAAGAACACAACAGGGCCACCACTTTGCCCCGGTCCCCTCCCTGCTCTGTCTTGGGCACAAGCGGTACCCGATGACATTCCCGGTGGTCCCACACCCAACCCCTTCTCCTCTTTCCCTCCACTGGGAGATGGCAGCCCCACGACTTGCTGCCCCACGCTTGTGGGGTGATTTTAGGCAGAAGTGGGGCAAGTTTGGGTGCTGAGGGCCAGGCACAGCCGAGGCACGGCCGGGAGCCAGGAGCAGCACGGGGCAGCAGGGAGCAACCAGCTCCAAATCCAGCAAAGCCCTCATGAACGGAGCGCAGGGAGAACTTGCAAGCGAATCGAATTTTCTCGCTGTGCCAGATTTTGTTGCTGGCAGAGGAGAGGCCCCGTGCTCTGATCCTGCCTGGCAGCACAGGGCTGCTCCACCGCTCAAGTCAAGGATTTTGGGATCTGTAGGGCCAGCACCGATGGAAACTTCATGGAGTTTTTATACCAGGAGTGCTGGAAGCTGGGAATGAGGCCGAAAATTGTCGTGTTTTTATCTCTGCATGTTAATTGTTCCTAGCCAGCCAGACTGCCTGCCTGCGCTACCCTTCTTGTTTTCCTGGCAGCAGATTATTTGGGATAACTGAGAGCTGGAGGGAAGAGCAGACTGAAATGTGTGCGTTTGTGTGCGCTGCAAAAAGCCCCGCACAGCTGTAGTTCAGGCAGAGGGCCAGCTGGCTTCCCTGCCCAAACCTGCTCCGTGTCCAAAGCCCTCAGCATTTGGGTGCAAACAGCGGGTTTCCCATCCTCAGCACTGCCCGGGGGCGGCTGTGGGTCTGCAAAGGTGGCGGAGTTGAGGTCTGTCATTTTTCTCTTGGCCTTGGATGCCCTTCAGCTCTATAGGGCCGATGCTGGGCGTGGGGTGACATCCTTTGTGATGCACCCTGAGCATCCTGTGTGAGCCGGGAGCAGGGCTGGTATGCAATTCCCCCATCTCCACCAGGACATCTCATTGTCACACCCAGACCTGCACGGGGACAGCTCCCAGCTCACTGTTTGTCTTCCGTCATTGCTGTGTAATTCCACGGATGTGTTTCACCCTTCATCCCTGTGTGAGGAGACCCAGCGTTGGCATGGAGAGCTGAGCTGGAAGGAGGGCTTTTCTCATCTGGCCAGGAAGGAAAGACAACAGAAATGCCTTTCATCACCCTCATCACCCTCACTCTGGAGGAGAGAGCAGAGGGAAGGCTGACAGATTGAGAAGAGGCTGTTTAACCCTGAGCTGTTGCTGGAAATATAAAGAGCAAGAGCCTATATAGGTCAGTAGGTGTACATAGATATAGGTCTGTATCTATAGGTATTGAGCTACAGGCTGATCCGGCCAAGGTCAAGTGCATTGCACTGAAATGATGCTCAAGGTGCCCATGTGGGTGGTTGCACACACAGGATCCCCGTGATGCTGCACCTCCTTCTGCAGCATCCCAGCACCACAGGGCTCGGGGACGTCCCCGCCGTGGGGTCAGAGTGCTGGCGGGGCTGATTCATTGCTCTTGGAAGAGGCTGGGACACTCAGGGACAGGAGACGTTTCCTTCCCAAACAGCAGCCCGATGGCGAGCGGCGTGGGAATGGAGGAAGAGCCACTCAGCCCTTGGAGCTGAGCTTTGGCCAGGGCTCCATCAGTGGCCAGAAGCCGGTTGTGTGCAGGACCACTGTCTATGGGGTCCCAGCGCTGGGTGCAGGGCTCAGCCGGCAGCTAGCCCAAACCGAGACATTCCTGGCCAAAGGCTGAGTCATCCCTCCAGCTCCGAGGACACCCCCACAGCCCCTCGGTGGCTATTAAAAGGCAGTAGCGAGAACGAGAGGCTCCAGAACAGCTCTGCTGAGAGCTCTGCTTCATAGGCGGCCCTGGCCTCCAAGGATGCTTGGGTCGGAGCGTGAAATGCGCAGACATCTGGAGCCTGCGGCTTGTTTCCCAACAGCTCCTCAGCCCCGTTTCCCCACTTCTCTACGGTGAGGGCGAGCGGCGGAGCGGGAGCCGCGGGGCTGGCGGCCCTCCAGGCAGCCTGGCCACAGGAAGCCGCTTCCCCGCTCTGTGCCGCCGCCAAAGCAAATAGAAATGTCGCATTCAACAATGCCGGCTGCGGACGGGGAGAGCTGGAACGCCCGCTGCGGATGGGCTCATCGCTTCCAGGAGGGTTTGCAATGGTATTTCTGCCTTTTTCTCCTCTTGGCACAGCTAAATCCCTCTGCTGGGCTACCCTAAAGCTTGGTCCGTCTTTCCAGCCTCCTTCTCTCTGGTTGGTTCCTCCGTGTTGGCCAAGGGATGAGCGGGTCAAATGGCTGCAAACATCCCACAGATGTGACTAGAAGAGATGGGCGGATAGGATGGAGGGTGATGGGGAGGGGATGCCCAGCTCACAGCAGCTTTCTCGCCCCACCACGATCTCTCTGGAAGGATTTGGCTTAGTCATTCATCCCTTCCTTCGCTGGTAGGCTGAACCACCGCTTAAAATATCCTGGAAGGCTCCCAAGCAGCACAGAAGGCAAGAAAATGAAAAACACATGAAGGGAAAGGGAGTGGACGCTGCCTGCGCCCGGAGGAGCTGGGATCGGCCACCCACCTCTGTCCGAGTGTGGATGGGGCCCTCATGGCAGCGTTCCTGGGCACGATGCACGGACTTCGTAGTGAGGAAGGGTGCTGGGGGCTGTTTGGTGGCACTGCCCTTCCCAGTGGCCATGGGCGTTTCAGGGCACACTCATAGGAAATGGCTCACCCCGAGAAAATGTGTTCCCGGCAGCTCCACATCCTCTCAGTGTTTGGGAAGGGCTTTGGCCCTGACCTTTTGGCCAGAGCTGGAGGAGCCCAGCGGCGCTCAGAGGGCTTTCAGCGCAGTTAGCAGGCGCGCGGCCGGCCGCTTTTAGCGCTTTTATAGGCTCCGAAGGAATGGGGCTGGCGCGTTGCTGCGGGCTGCGTGTCGGGTCAGGATCCTGCCTAGCTCCTGTCGGCTGCTGCCATCTCGTGTTGCTGCACACATACGTGCCGGGTACATACACACCGGTCCTATGGCAAAGTGATGAGGCCGGGTTCGCTCTCCTGCATTTGTAGGGCTGTGCATCATGATTTGGGAAGAGGGTTGTGGGGACGCCTTCCCTGCCCCATGTGTGTTCGAGCCAGGGGCTGAAATCCTGTGAGCTGCAACCTGAAACCTCCTGAAGCCTTTTGAGAAATTCCTTTCCAATACGGTCACTGGAATCAGCGCGCAGAGCCCGGGGAGATAAACTGTCCTGGGGAGTGAGATGCAGGGACGCTCCCCTCTGCCCTGCTGGGTGGGAGGAATGGTCACATCTGCCCCACGGTGGCTGTGTTCTGGGCTTCAGGGGTTACTCCCAGCAGGAATATATCTATGCAGCATTAGGCAGCGCACCCAGGTGCAACAAGGCTGGGCTGGAGGGGAGGCATCCCTGGGTTCAGGATGCTGGGGGCACTCCGAGGAGGGGCTGAGCCCTGCTAACCCCCCGCTCTTCTCTTCTCTCCTCACCCAGGTCTCTCCCGCAGCTCCAGCCTCTCTGAGAAGGAGCTGAAAGAGGCGAAGGCGCGGAGCCGCAGGATCGTGGCACAGCTCACCACGGCACCCAGCCCCAGCTCCAAGGGCGTGCTGCTCTTCCACCGCCGCAGGCAGCGCGTTGACGGGCTCACTGGGACTGGCACAGGGCATGGCACGGGGCTGCCGCTGAGCCTGGGGACACAGCGAGGGGACATGGAGACGGGCGAGGGGCACGGCAGCCGGGGGACGCTGGGGGAGCAGGAGGACATGGCATCTCACCGGGAGTCCCCTACTGAGGCTCAGCAAGTTCCGTTGAGTATCTACCTGAAGGAGAACATGGCACTGACTGCTGCCAATGGTGTGCACAAGGAGAAGGCGGAGAGTGAAGTGGGAGGGGTCCAGGGGACACAGGACAGCCTGGGGACAAGAGTGGCCACTCCTGCCCCACCAGAGAGCATGTGCATTCCTAAGCAGAAGAATGGTGAGGTGCCCAGTGCGCCCGTGGTGACAGCCAATGCGCCCGTGGTGACAGCCAATGCACCCATGGGGACAGCCAGCACATCCTTAGGGACGGCCAGCATGCCCACAGGGACAGCCAGCATGACCATGGGGACAGCTGGCACACCTCTGGGGACAGACAGTGTACCCATGGGGACAGCCACCATGCCCGTGGTGACAGCCAGCATGACCGTGAGGAGAGCTAGCACGCCCATAGAGATGGCTAGTACACCTGTGGTGACAGCCAGTGCACCCATGGTGACAGCCAGCGTACCTACTGGTGTGGCAATGGCCAACGCAGCCATGGGGACAGCCAGTGCGCCCATGGTGACAGCCAACATAACCACAGGAGCACTCAGTGCACCCATGGTGACAGCCAGTACGGCCACTGGGACAGCCAGCATGCCCGTAGGGACGGCCAGCACACATATAGTGACAACCAGTGTGCCAATGGGGACAGTCAGCACACCCGTGGTGGCAGCCAACATACCGATGGGGATGGCAGACGCAGCCATGGGAATGGCCAATGCGCCCATGGGGACAGCAAGTCCTCCCATGGTGACATCCAGTGCACCCGTGGTGACATCCAGCACACCCACAGTGACGGCCAGCACGCCCCCAGGAACAGCTCCCCCAGCCACGCAGGTACAGAGCGGGGCTCAGAGCAGGCAGTACTACGAGGTCCACCTCACCCTGGCCAAACCCAAACCAGTGAAGAACCGCACGGCGCGGCCGTTTGGCACCCAGAAACCCCCTGGGCTGAGCCAGCCCCCAGAGCAAGCCCCCCGCGCTGAGCCCCCGCCACCCACCTACGCAGAGACGCTGGGCAGCCCACCCCCACTCAGCAGGGTCCGCTCGCCCCCCACCTACTCGGCCCTGTACCCTCCTGGGGAGCAGAAGGCACTGCCAGGCCCCGGTTATGGGCTGGCAGCAGTGGTCCCCTTGCCCAAAACGGGCATCCTGGAGGAGTCGGCGGCACGTAGAGGACACAAGAAGTCCATGTTCACCTTTGTTGAGAAGCCCAAGTTGGGCCCCAACCCGGACCTGCTGGATTTGGTGCAGAGCGCAGACATCAGGAAGAAGCAGAAGGAGCATGGGGATCCCGGTGCTGAGGATGAGCCCTTTGCTTTAGGGGCCGAAGCTGCCAACTTTGTCCCCACCAGCGCATCCAGGGCTGCGCAGCCCCTCCCGGTGGCCGATGATGCCCCAGCGTGGTCCTCCTGCCTCAAGTCCCCCATGGTGAAGCCAAAGCCGAAGCCACAGCCCAGCCACAACCTGAGTGAGGCCAGAGGGAAGGGGGCTGAGCTCTTCGCCCGCCGGCAGTCCCGCATGGAGAAGTTCATCATTGAGGCTCCCTCCCGGCCCGAGCTGCTGCGCTCCCCATCTCCCACCATGTCACTGCCTCCCTCCTGGAAGTACGATGCCAACGCTTGCCTGTCGCCCATGGTCTCCAGACACCCCACCAGGAGCCCCTCCCAGCCCTCCAAAACCCCCCCTGCCTCTCTCTACGGCAACAACCCGACGGAGAACGAGGTGGAGCTCTCCAAGCACCAGCCCTACCAGCTCCAGCCTTCGCTCTTCATCCTCTCCCCATCCAAAGCTCCAGCGAGGTCCATGCCACCACCCAGACCCTCACCTCCCAGTGCTTACTCTTACCCACCGCACACCTCCTGCCCCACCTCCCCGCTGCCTCCATCCCCCATTTGGCAACCTCCCATCACACACGGGGCCGCTTCCAGCCCTTTCCCCAGTGCCGCTGGGGCTCTGCCCATGACTCACGGTGCTGGAGGTGGTGGTGCAGAGCTGCTGCTGGCATCGCCGTGCCACGGGCGCTCCCCTCGAGCCAAGGGTGGCTTCCAGGCACCTCGACCCTCCTACTCCACCAGGAACGCGGGGATCGAGCCACAGGTGTGGAAGCCTTCTTTTTACTACAAGTAGAGAGTGAACGCGGGCAGATGTTGGGCTCCCCTCCAGCTGGCCAAACCCTCGAGCATTGCACAGGGGGTGTGCAAAAAGCCAAACCAACCTGTAAAAGGGGGACGAAAAAATGAAAGACAAAATGAAGTAGCGCAGTGGCTCCCAGAGCCCAAGCCTAGGGCAGTGCTACGGGGTGAGGACACGGCGCTGAGCCCCACTGGGGCAATGGGAGCTGTGTGTCTGTGCCGAATGGGGCTGAGTCTGCAAAGCAAAGTGCATGGACAGGAGCACCGCTGACCCGCAGCACCTCCGCTGCTTTCTCTCTTCTCTTGCCTGGAAGCTTCATGGAGCACTCTGGCTCTGCCTCGGTCCTTTTCTTGCCTTCTGCACTTCCAGCTCTCCGTACCAAAGCATGGCCAAGGGGACATTCCGCCCTCCCACCGCACTGTGCCTGCTCCTGTCTCTTCTGCTGCTCCTTTGGGATCTGTCTCTATTTGCTCCCACACCACAGAGAGAAGCCTCCTCCCCACCGTGGGGGTGGCACTGGGGTCACGCTGTGGTCCCTCTACCTGCCGATGCTCCCTTGTCTCCCTCCAGGTCCAGGGAGGTGATGTGTTGCTCAGACTGATGCTGCTGTGCTGTGCCAGGCTCTCAGCTGCTCTGCCCAATCCAGCCTGGTAGCAGCCAGCTGACAAATGCTGCTGCAGCTGGGCAGCTAGCACAGCCAGGAGACGAGGGACTGCATGAGCAGGGCTCAGTGCTGGAGCTTTGGAGGCATCTCCAGGGCCTGACAGCTCAAGGTCTGACCATGGGATGCACCAGCAGATGTGCCCCTTGCCCAGATGCTGGCTTCCTCGCATCCAATGGGCACATGCCAGGCCCATCCTGCACAGCAAGGGGACGGGGTTGGGGCAGGGAGGTGCCCGGTGGGGACAGGGAGTACCACGGGCTCTTGCTGCTCTCTGCATTAACAAGTTGCCTTTCGACTGTGCTTTTATTTCTCCTGCATTTTTCCCCCTTCCTCTTTCTCAATACACTTACGTGCACTATCAAACCTGTCTCTTTTCTTTCCTGCTGGCTCAGGAGGAGCTGCGGGGCGGCAAAGCTTGGCACCGGGGGTTCTGGTGCATAGTGAGACCCTGGATTATGTCCCTTCCAACCCAAGCCATTCTGTGATTCTGTATTTGGGTAAGAGTGATGGACTGTGGCTTGGCCTCCCTCTGTGGGTCAGTAATGGCCCCATCTACATGGGCAGTGGCAGCACCGCAGGGCAGAGATGTCCCCATGTGCCCACACCAATGGAACGTCGCTTCTGTCTCCAAAAAAGGCCCCTTGGGAGGGAACATTAGAGTTGCTCCCCTCTCTCCCCTTTTCCCCATCACCACTGCAAGGTCTCCAAGCAGTGCCATCGGGGGACACTAACGCACTCTCTGTCCCCGCAGGAAAGGCGGCCGTCTCTCCCCGCCTCGCCCACCTGGACCCCACGGCTGGCGCGGCACCAGGGCAGCCAGGACGGCTGGGCCAGCCCCGTCTCGGTGCCCGAGCTGGAGCAGGGGCCGCCCCGGTCCCCGCCCTGGAGCGAGCGCTCGCTGTCCCCGCAGCGGCAGGACACCGAGCCTCGCGCCAGCCGCCAGATGCAAGCGCGGCTCGCCAGGAACATCATCAACGCAGCCCGCAGGAAGAGCTCCTCTCCCAAACCCCTGGGGCCGGATGGCTCCCGGCCCTTCACCCCCCCGGCCGCGGGTCCCCCCGGTTTGCCGCAGGGGTGCAAAGCCGCTGCCCCGCAGCGTGCCCGCAGCGTGCTGGCTGCGCCGGGCAGCCCCTCGCCATCGCACAAATCGCCCCTAACAGAGGGGCCCTGTGCCTCCCCCGGGGTGTCCCGAGCCACCTGGGCAGAGGGCCGCCGGCTCCTGCTGCCACCCAGCCCGGCCGGGCCGTCCCCCACTCCAAAGAGCCCTTTGCCATCGCCGGTGGTGGGCGCGCGCTCCCCGGCCAAGCGCTACAGCTCCCGGTCCCCGACGGACTCGGACGTCTCCATCGACTCCGAAGATTCGGGAACCAAGAGCCCGGGCATCCACAGCTTCAACCTGTGTCCGCGGGGCTGGAGCGGGAGCCTGCGGCTGAAGGCAGGCGGGCTACCGTCGGGGGCCCCCTGCACCTCTTAGAGCGGCCCCAGCCACGCACACCGCTTGGGGACGGGGCAGCCCCCCGCGGTGCCACCCGTGGGATGGGTGACAACGCCCTCTGCGCGGGTCCCCAGGCAGGGAGAGGCTCCGGGCTGGGGGTGCAGGGGGTGGCCCCGTCCCTATCAATGCATCACCGGGGTCAGCCACCTCCCGCCCGCCCACAGCCCCATGGCCCAGAGCTATTTTTACCACCCTAACCTTTCGGGGCAGGACTGCGTGCTCAGCACTGTGCGCAGGGCAGCTGGCAGTGGGACCATCCCTGTGCCCAGAGCTGGGGGGGCACAGCCCGGCACCCCACGGCTCAGCTTTCTGGGGGTGGCACAGCTCGGTTGGGGCACCCTGCCCAGCCTTGCTTGGCAGCCCAACTGCTTTCATTTGAAACCAGATTTGGGGGGAGGAGAAGTGAATATTTTATCCTCCCCACCTCCAAATCTTCCTCGCTTTTATGTTTTTTTTTCTTTTTTACTTCTGACCCCTCCTGAAGGAACGTCCCCTAAATTCTTCCCTAGTGATAACAAAGATATCCAGCGTTATTTATTGCCATGCCAAGGGGACCGTGGACATGTTGCCTCCCACTGCCCAGGCAGAGGGGGCCAGCGCCAACCCCTGTCACTGCCCCCATCCCTGTCCCCATGGAGGGACATGGCAGGGACGGAGGGCAGTGTGATGGGGGGAGACGGGGGCATGCAGAAAGCAGCAGTGCAGGTTGCAGAGGGCTGGGAGGAGGTCTGGATGCAGGTGTGAAGGTTTGGGGACAGGTCGGTGTCTACATGGGAGTTCCCTGCAACGGGCTGAGCTCCCTGGAGCACAGCAGCAATAGTAAGTGATGAGGGGTGACGGGGAGAGGGGGCAATGGAGCGGGCACAGTTATAGGGCAGAGCCTGGGGAGCAATGCAGGGAGAGCTAAGGCAGCAACTTCAGGGAACCGGGAGGGTGCGGCCCTCGTGCCAGTGAGAGCAGCAAAGGAAAGGGGGGTGGTACCAGGGCACGGTGCCTCTTAGGGGAGCCCCTGCCCCCCTGTCCTTCCCCTGGGACACACTGTGGTAGCAAGCATCCTTGTCCCCTGGGTTCTGCAGCCACCGCGCCCCGCCTACGCCACACACATGTATTCCCAGCTCGGAAATAAACTGCCGCTATCCCACCCGCCTGCCTGCCTGCTTCCGACCGCCCCCAGGTGCCTGGGTGCATGCAGTCACCTCCTGCTCACAGCCACCACCCCTGCCTGGGGGTCTGCCCTCAAGGGTCAGCCCTGCTCAGTGCTGGGGTGGCACCATCCCCGTCCCCAAGGGTCAGCCCCGCTCCGCCCCTTTCTCAGCCAGAAATAACCGTTGCTCCGCAGCCAGACCTTGGCATCCCAGCCAGAGCCCAGCACGGGTCGGGGCGAGCAGCAGAACCTCAGGGTGCCAGCTGGGGCCACCCAACACTGCTGGCTGAAGCCACACTGTGTCTTTGTGCACAGTGCAACCACAGGGCATCCTCAGCCCCTGCTACCACAAGGAATCTCCTGGCCAGGTAGGGAATCGAGGTGCCGTGCTCGGGCCAAGGGACGGGTGGGTGCACAGGGTTTGGGAACAGCCCAGCCTTGGGGTCCTGGTGTGGTCCCCTAATGGGACGCAGCAGACAGGGCCAGGAAAATGTTTGCAGAGGAATGAGCTGTTCCCCATTCCTCCATGCTGCTGCCAGCTGAGGAGCTGGCAAAGAACCACGTGCCATGCACCATGCAGCCACAGTCTGGGGGGACCTGGAGCTGCCCACGGCTCTTAGGGGAAGGTGACAGCCTGAATCCCCACTCACCCCACAGGTTGGGCTCCTCCTCGCTCTGAGGGGTCGGGGTTGCAGCTCCTGCGGCCAGCAGCTGAAAATAGCTCTGCTGAGGCGGAGGGTGGGAGCAGCCAGGGCCCACAGTGCTGCTCCCAGTGGGGCTCAGGGGTAAGGACGCCTTGCTGCAGGCAGTTCTGGGCATATTTCTGCCCTAAAGGAAGACAAAAAGGAAATCAGACACAGGATGACTCCAGGCTTCCCAAAGGGGGTCTGGTGGGGGTGAGAGGGAGGGGTGACAGATGCAAAGGTTGGGGTGTGCACACAAAAATGCAGCTCTACTCACATGTAGAGTATCCCCGGGGCTCTGAGCATCCCCAGTGCTACTGTGGAGAGCAGCTTCCCGTGCCCAGCCATCACCCAGGGCCACCTTTCTCTTGCAGTCGTCCTCATCCCGCAGCTCTGCCCCAGGAGTGTGGCAGCAGGCGATGACCATCATGAAACCGGATCCTGGAGATGGTAAGCAGAGGACACACACACCGCCAAGCCCTGATAGCAACCCCCATCCTCGCACCAAGGTCCTCATCCATGCTCTCCCCTCACATCCTCAGCACCCCAGCTGGACCTGGGCAAGAAGGTGAGCACACCGCAGGATGTGATGCTGGAGGAGCTCTCCCTGAGTACCAACCGTGGCTCCCAGCTCTTCCAGCAGCGGCAGAAGCGGATGCAGCGCTTTGTCTTTGAGCACCCCAGTGGTTACAGGAAGGTGTGTGCCTGGCTCCGGGTGGGGTGGTGTCCCCCACCTCTAGCAGCCTTTGCAGGGGATGGCTCAGTGGGCTGGGTGCGCAGCGTGGTCCAGCATCCCACTCACAGCAAGGGGATGGCAGCACAGCTCTGAGCCCTGTCCTCCCCTTCTTGCAGCCCCCAGGGCCAGCTGGCTCACATGGCACTGAGAGAGGAGAAGGAGCAGCCAACGAGTGGACAGTGAGTAGACAGCATCAAAGATAGCATCAAAGTGCTCCTGCTTGCATCCCTCGCTCCCCCATTTTGGGCAGCCGGGCAGGCTGAGCCCCCAACCCTTCCACCCACAGGCTGGGAATGCTGAGGGCCAGCAGAGCTTTCACTCCGAGCTGCATGTGGCAGTGTCACCCCATGGTGGGCCTCCCGAGGTGCCCAAGAAGACAGAAAAAGTCTTGCACATGATCAAAGTCCTCAATCCAGATTCTCTGGCACCAGGTAAGCTTGCATCCCAAATCTGACCCTGTTGTGATCTCCACGCAGTTCTGTGGGGTAGATGGGCAGCGCACCCTGATCTCAGAGGACGTGATTTGAGTGCTGAGCTTTCCCTCCCCTCCCTCCCTGCCCATGGGGGACAGCCCCCACACAGGAGTGAAGAGGTCCTCCTCGTCCCAGATATGCCACAAGCTCTGCACGTGCCCTGGAGGCTGCAGCAGCAAGAAGAAAGCCAGTGTCACCACACAGCCCCTTGGATTTATGGATATGTAAATATAGCAATGTTTTTATACGTATGTAACCCCCTCCCCACAGGGTACTCAACCCCTCTCAAAGAAGTGCCCCCAGAGAAGTTCAACATCACCGCCATTCCCAAGGGCTACCGCTCCCCGTGGCATGGACACACGGGTGACAAGGACAAGGCTGCGGGCAGCGAGAACCTGCTGCCCATAAACCTCCCATATGGGGATTTCGTAAACTTCAACAGGTAAGGCTGGCCAAGGCGTGGGCAACCCCAGCCTGGAGCACCTCCATCCATCCATCCGTCCATCCATCCATCCATCCATCCGTCCGTCCGTCCCATCGGGTACCCTCAGGGACACCTGCTGAAGCTTGGGAGGACTTGTTCTCATTCCTGGAGTAGGGTTCACCGATGTTCTCTGTCAGGCTCAGCTCCGGGCTGGGTGGAGGAGTGGCACAGGCAGCACCAAATCTCCCTCCTAATTTCCTTAAGGTAGCCAAACAGCTGCTGGAAGCACAGGGGTGCAAAGGTTAATCTTCTCACAAGGTGCTAAGAGGTCATCAGCTCCTTTCCAAGCACCTGTTTGGGACAGAAGGCTCCAGGCGTGCTGCTGGTGGCTCAGCCTGGCAAGCTCTGTGCTCTCTAGCTGCTTCCAGCAAAGCTCAGCTGCTGTGCCCCCTGCGTGCCTCCCAGTTACACCAGGGGCAAGTTTAGCACCTGGAATGGGCACTGCCAAGGAAAAACTACCAGGAAAGGCATTTGGTGGCCATTCAGGAGATCTGGTGGCAGAAGCAGCCCACAGCTTCCTAGCTATTCACCTCCAATGCTGTGGTGCAGTAACACCAGGGAGCTGCTGTAAACACTTGGCTCTCTCCTTTCTGCGTTTACCCATCTTCCTGCCTCAGTATTTATTTACGGACAGAGACTCGAGCAAGGGCATGTTTCTGAATGATGCTTTATCCTGCACCATTTCTCCCCTCTCACACGCTGCCTTTCTATTTAAAGCCTTGAACTGTTATTTAATACAGATGGATGCTAATTTAACTCCGAGCCTCTTGCCACCTCCTCTAATTCTTCACTGAGGCATGGAGATTCAGAGAGCCAATCTGCTTTCAACTTGGGCTTGTCATGATCTTCCAAGCTGTTGGCTTTTAAATCACTTCTCAGTTCATCAAATACCAAACTGCAGAAAAACACGCTTTTTGGAACAGAGCAGCCAGCAAGAAGCCAGCAGCCTTGCCTAGAGCTAGGTGAATCCCAGCACAGCTCGCATGTGTCACGGGGCAAGGGAAAGTTCACCATCTCAACAGCAACTGCTTTAAAGCAGACTGATTTCTTCTCAGCTTTCAGGCTGTGAAGCACAGAGCTTCAGCCAGCTTGCTGAAGTTTGCTACCTTAAGAGAGAGTGAAAACAAAGCTCTGAAAATGACTTTTAATGGGACAGAGACAGCTTCTGAACGAGCCTCTCATTTACCTTTCCCCTCTTATTTCTCCCTGTTGCAAAACAATGCCACGTTGCTCACGTTCATGCAGCGCTCCCCAAAGCAAACACTCCCAGCTCTGCCTTATTGATAGACGAGCCCCAGCGTGGTGTTCCAAACCCAACATTCCTGGCTTTCTGGGGGCTGGCACTGCTCACCCCGCTCCCTTCTGACATTTCTCCAGGAAGGGATGGCAGCTCTTTGCCCCCGCACTGCTCCTCCTGTTAGTCATAGTTCAAGAGCTGTCCCAAAAGGCAGGCTGGAATGAGGGCCAGGAGAAAGCCATTGCCTGAACATGTGCTAGAGCAATCAGGAGGCGGCACGAGGAGCCTCAGCCCCTGCAGAACACATTAGCTGTGAACAAGCTCCTGTCTGTAGACCAGAGGGTTTGTCACCATCACCTGCTCTCTTAATCTAACCCCTTTCACATCTCATGAAAACATACTGCGGTAAATGCATCAGCAGGCTTCCTCCCCCCCCAGTACAGCCACGAGCATTCACACAACAAGAAGCACTACCCTAGCCTGCCCAAACTTGAATGGAGCTTCACTCTGTACAGAAGTACACTGCTGAGCAAGCAGAGTATGAGGGCACCCTGGGAAGCTACTGCTGGTACTGCTGGGCTTGTTGAATTAAGGCCCAGACCTGCTTTATGCATCGCCTTCAAAACACGCACACCGTGTCCATGCTGCGCTAAGTTCTCCTTGTCTTGTGCCACAGGACTCCCACCCCGTTTGACAGAGCCCAGCTCAGCGACCTCTTCTATGTGCCTCCTGCCGAGCTGGACCTGAGCATTCTGGAGGTGATCTCCCGCAGACCCAACTTCAACAGAGTCCCGCAAGGCTGGGCACGGGTTCTGCCCGAGAGTGATGAGCTGTAGCACCCACGCTCCCTTCCCCATCGCCACGGATGCTTTTCTTGCTAGAGTGAACCGTACTTTGCACAGCAGGGGAGAGGGGATGAAGTATTCCTGCCTGGCACTTGGTGAAAGTCAACCTAGTGGTCTCACGTTGTCATCCTTTTCTGTGGGATTTGAACAAGCTCAGGCCCGGGACCATTCTGAATTCTCCCCACGCCAGTCACTGTCACAAGGACGTTTAGCGCTAAGCTGAGCAGCCAAGTTCTCATCGCTAATGCAAGGAGATCCCTGTGAGCTCCCGCCACACAGAAATCCCGAACAGGCCGTCCTCTGCCCCGTGTTGTGGAGAATGGCAGGGCCACCAGCTGCAGCGCACCGAGCAGCCTCGCTGCTTGCTGACACACAAGAGCTGCTCTGACAGGTGGTGTCTTCGCAGAGAAATTCTATCTTAAGGACAGCTCCCCGTCTGCCGTTCTGCTCAGGACAGCAAGAGGAGGCGAGCGCTGACAAACACCAGCAGAACAAGCCACCAGAGGCACTGGCATGTTAAATGCAGTTATGTGGGGCTTGGCTGGACAGCAAAAGCAAATGACGAACTGGTGACTCGCTTGTTTACCAACACACGTACAGAACAGCCTGGAGACAAGGGAGGAAAAGGTCAAGAGCTGGAAATTTGTGCCTTTTCCTTAAGCTACTGGCTAGCTACAGCTGTTATTTTCTCCTCCTTCCTCCTATCTGCATGCCTTAAGATCAACTTAAGCCCTTTGGTCAACTTACGTCAGCTTGGCTTCATACAGCTGGTCAGTAAGGATCAGGCCCTGCTGGACCAGACCACCACTGCAGAGCTACACGGGTCACGGATCTGAATGCTACTGCCAGGGTATCCGAGTAGCTTCAGCATCCATGGGAAGGAACAGCAGCACAGCTGTGCCCCTACACAACCCCGGGCCTCTCCATAATGTATCAGCGGTGAGGATTTGACTAGAGGAACTTTTCCAGCAGTGACAGGCAGTGGGACGTGCAGCTAACAGCAGTACCCAGCACAGCCATCCAGAGCACCTGAAAAGCCCTGCTGAGAGCTAACAAAAAGCTCTAATGCTTTCTACAGCTGCTTTTGTCAAGTTCTTAAAGTCACCTTTATTTAACCCTGTGAAAGAAGGAGCACTGGGATAAGTGGGTTTTTTTCTACACCGCTGTGGTTCAACCAGCCAAGTAAATTTTGTTGTAAAATGCAGCTAACAGCTGCCTCACTTATCACATATATTTCTGATCCTGTAAAGATGGAAGCATAGAGGGAATCCCGAACAGGAGTTCTGCTGCAGCAACGCACCATACAGGCAGGAAACTTGCATTTCTCTGTTCTTCCCACAGAAGCAGAAGGGGATAAATGGGACTACAAAAGGTCTGTTCCTTTAACGTTACGAATTTACAACGCACAACTTGTGGCCTGTTCTAAACCCACCTCTCTTCCCTTTGTCCATCAGCTGAAGAAAAACGCGTACCTCTGAGGATGCGGTTAGAAAATAAATTAATTGCCATCACGTAAAGCTTGTCTGAGTTCTGTCTGCAGTGCTCGTGGGCCCTGACTGGAACCCTGGGGCTGGAGCAGCAGCAGCAGGCAGTGCAGCCCTCCCGACCAACCAGCGCGTGCCCCAGCCTCCCCCAACGCTGCCTTGGGCTGCCTCTTACCTGATGAGAGCCAAACTCCTGACCTGTGCCCAAAGCTCAGTCCTTCCTCCAGGGAAGAGCAATCTGTGCCCCAACTGTGCCCCCGGGTCCTACAGGTCAGTATGGAGAACTAGAAGTGCATTCCCTGTCACAGCACACTCTGCAGTTGCTTTGGTGGCAGTCGAATAAAATCCAAGTCCTCCCTGCTCCAGGGTCAAAGCAAAGTACTGAAAAATTCACGTATTTTAATGTAATTTCTTTTTAAACAAGCAAATGAGGCTTCAGAACAGGTCCCATTGTGTTTTGCTTTACAGAAAGCTGTCCACAGATCCATTACACAAAAGCAGCAGACATACAAATCATCTTAAAATTCTCTAGCCCATGTCTTATTCAACTGCAGGCTCCATGGAAGACACAGTTGCTCCTAGACAAATGCTACGGTTGGAGAAAAAAAGAGAAAGGTTTCATGTCTCATCAGATCAGAAACACACTGCATCCATCTCACAGTTCAAGACTGCACCCAAAGGCCTTGAAAGCCTGAAACATGCTCTGAAAATACACAGGACAAGTTTGCAGCTGCACCGCGCTGCTGACAGCTGCAGGGGGTGCAGAAGCCCAACCTCTGGGGCCTTCATCAGGTTAAAACTGCTCACCTGTCACTCCAGGTCACACCTGCACTACCAGCAGGCTGCTCACATGATGTAATGCTTTTCTTGCTCAGGACATGTAGGATTAGAAATAAAGCACCAAAAGCTTCTTTTTGTTAAAAGAGAAGAAAAAGAGAGAGCAATTCTGTGGCACTTGTAAGGCAAAGCCATGAGTTTGGCACATGTGATAGCCTTGTTTTTCAGCTCTTATTCAGTCCTGGCTTAATACTACAAGATTAATACCTAATTAGAATAACAAGTCATTAGTTAACTGACGTAGAGAAGTCTCTCATTACATTTAAATAGTCCATAATGTTCAGACTGAAGATATCAAATGGGCTTGAAAAGGGTTTGGTTTGGCTTTTCCAGAAGTTTATTTCAAAAGTGTGCAAATGGGATACACTAACAGCACTGTAATTCTGATACATCTGAGCCCCACACCCACCTGACAGTCCTTTCTGCCCACCCCCCCTCCCACCCCCAAACACTAAACCAAAGATCTGGGATGTCTTAACGATCCGATTAGCTAACAGTGACACAGAGCTCAGTTTGCCCGGCGTCTGCAAGCAGGGAAGTAAGGCGTCTCTAGTTCACCCACAGCTCAACATACGGCACTACCATGGTAACTAGAAAATAACATTTACTTAAATGACAAGGCTGGCACGACGTGCTAGGGGCTGCTGTGCTTTCCTGCGTGGGCACCCATCCTCTGGGGATCTTGAGATGGGTAGTGAATGGGGCCTGGGGCTCTCATGAAGGGAGGCGGCGGCCCCATGGCGTGGAACATGTGTGGTCCAAAACCTGCAGGAAAAAAGTTGTCACGTTCAGACAGAGCAGCAGAACACCCAACGTGGACCCACTGCTGTTTGAAAGTAGTGATGGAAAACACCTGGCTAACAGCTGCACGTCAGAGAGGTCCCACGATTCCTCAAGTCTTCAAAACCCCTCCTCTCTTTTCAGTAAAACTGGGAGCACTCCTTAAAAAATTCACATCCTTAGTCACGGATAAAAGCTGGTGGGGGACTGGCATGCGTGTCTAAGGCCAATCTAAATTGCTTTCTACTCAGCTGTGGAGCAACTGCATCCACAAGATCTGACGCCCCACAAAAAGATCTGTCTTCAGACAGATACAGACACAGCCAAACACAGGCTGGCATTCAACCAGCTGCAGAATTACCCTTTGATGTTCAGGTTAATGCACCATGTACACAGTCAGCAAATACCCTGAGTAGATCTGAATACCAGTAACACGGATCTCTGACATGCCTGAAAATTTGACAGTGAATACTTACCACAACAGGCAGCTCAGCTCAATCAAACTGTGCTGACAGCTTATTTTATACAAGTGTTTTAGACTGCACGATCAGGGGTGAGGAAAATCAATATAGGGCATGCATCAGTGTTACAGTCCAGCTGAGCAAGAAGGACTGCATCTCCAGCCCTCCGTGCTGGAACACCAATTTACACATCCTCATTTGAAGAGGAAAATGAAGTACCTGGAGGAGGTGGTGGAGCAATGCCAGGAGGCGGCGGCAGGGCGATGTTAACCACGGCTGGAGGGCCACTTGGAGGTAGATTGAAGTAATTTGCAGAAGCCTCCTCTTCTGCAGCTGGAGGAGGTGGGAGGGCTGCAGGAAACAAGAACAAAAACCAAACCCAGTTTGGGTTATGGAAATCCCAAATACTCAGGCAAGAGCTGCAGATGCATCTTCCTTCAAGGAGGAGAAGCACTCAGAGTGCCCTTGTGGAAGAACTGCTGAACACCCCCCATTTTTACCCACCAGAAACCAGCTTTGCTTTTTCCTTCACACGACACTCAACGAATTATGAAAACATGAACCAAGCCTTGAACAGTCCGTGTTGCCAGAATCTTGGAGCTGAGTAACTTTAATTCACCCATCGCATGACAACCTTCTTTTCAGCAAGAATTTGCTTCCAGACAAAGCTCACTTTCCATTCCAGATTGATCCGCTGCAAACCTACTGTCAGTAACTGCTTTGGGCTCACCAGTGCCTCTACTGTCCTGAGCTGATACTGCTTGCAGAGGTTTAACTCCAGCCCTTCCCATGGAAGCAGGTCAGCTTCAGAGATGGAAACTACTCCCTTACCTCCGGGCAGTCCCGGAACTGGCTCCAGCTTTATCCCGGATTCTGTAGTACCTTCCTTGTCCTTCTCTTTACCTCTTGCTGCCTGGGACCTAAAAAACAGACAAAAGGTTGAGGACAAGGATGAGAAAAGGCAAGGTGAGGAGAAACACTGCAATAGTTCCACATTTCATCATCTACATCCACTGCTGCAGGCCAAAAATGAACAGAAATGACACTCAGAGGCGGCTGGTACCAAGTGTGCAAATACTGTTTACAAGGTGTAGAGAGGAAGCACAACCACAGAAACTCATCTGTGAGCTTCAACCAGCAAACTCCCTACACAGTTTGTGTTATCTTGAACCCAGATCCCATTGCTGGAAAAAAAACCGACAAGAAAACAGACTGTAAGAGAACCCCAGCTATGTATCAGCTCATTACCTACTTCAGCTTCACAGCCAACCCAGCTCTCAAGGTTACATAAACTAAATTGAGATCCACATACTTATATCTGTTTGAGAATCAAGCCCCTGAGGACAGCACACACACAGCAACTGAGAAAGTGCTAATGTGTCTCCACTTCATCCCCAGGACTCACCTTCCCCATTTGACATTGAGCCTGCGACCGTTCACAATGAGCTTGTTGAAGGATTTCTCAGCAGCCACTTCTGCAGCCTGCCGGGTGGCAAACTGGATGAAGGCACACTGCTGCCTCTGCACGACTGTTATCGTCCGGATCTCCCCAAACTGGTAGAAGTGATTTCTGTGTGGGGGATAAGAGAGTATGAAACCCCGCTGCTCTGAGACACAAAGTGCACAGCAGTTAGATGTGATCAATAGGTACGTTTGGACCCTTTCCTTTCTCCATCACCAGTTCAGAGCAGTGATTACAAATCAAGCCACTTGCTCCTCCATGTAATTATAAACGCAGTGGCTTTTCTCAGCAGCTAACTAGAGAGAAGATATGGAATCTGTTATAGAAATGTAACGCATTACCCCCAAGAGCTCAAAGATGACTCATCTTTAAGATTTCTCTCTTAATCAAAGCTCTTGAAATGTGCTTGTTTATTTGTTCTCCAACAAGCTGGTACTCCTCTGCACTTGCCCACGAACAAGTTCCCCATTAAAGAAAACTGAAAGCCAGGTTTTTTCCCCCCCATGAAAGACAGATTTCCTCCCTTGAAGATGAGAAGTACCCAAAGCATAAAATATACAATCAAATGCACCAACACACCTGAGATCTGATTCAGTGATAGTATCTCCAAGCCCTCCAACGTACAGCGTAGTGATAGTCTTATCATCAGGAGGGTCCAGTCGAGGCATGGTCGATGCCCGTTTCAGAAGCTTATCAGCTACAGGATCATTAATTCCATAGTAACGATCTTTGATATTCTGATCAGCCAGAGGATCGTCTGGATCTGTAGGTTTCTCATGCCTGAGGTTCAGCAAACAAAGCGTTTCTTAATACCAGTCACAGCTGCAGTGACTTACATGCTTACATGACTTCACCCACTACTTTCCCCTCTAAACACCATCTGGTTGCTTATATGCTTAACCCTGCTCGCAGAAAGATGTCAAAATGGAACAAAAGGCCCGAAGAAGTCAGACTGGGGCTATCAACATGCTACTGGCAGAGCTGCCTGGAGTTGGGAATGAACGGCACTTCTGACAGCCAAGCATTCAGTACTACAAAACCTAAGAGCTGGATTTCAAATGGCCCCTTGTTCAAATACAAAGAGCTCTGATTGTGGGGACTGACGCCACGATGGGAAGAGATGAACTATGCGAGAGAAGAGCTGCAGTCACTGCTTTGGCAAAACACTGCGAACCTACGCAGCAAATCCCTCACAAATGAGCCTGGCACAACAAAGATTTATTCACAGATGCTGCACGCCACCCCACTGCAAATCTCACACTAACTGCAATCAGCGTTGCTCCTCCTGCCCACTGCAGCATTTCCTGTTCTTCAGTCCCTAAGGGGAGGCGCGGCTGACCACAGTGAGCAGACACTATTGAAGATGTGTGTGTACCTGTAAGGGCATTCTTCTCCTCTCTTGCATTCCCCTTTTACCCAGAAGGAACAGATGTGAGGACGATTACGTTTATAGTAAGGAGTGGTCCGAGCCAGCTTCAGCAGCATGTCACTGGTAGAAGTAGCTTTTCCCAGTGCACCAACTGGTCTAGTGCCATCAGAGTTGGCTATCTAAACAGCAGTTAAAAGGCAGGCAAATATAGGTATCAATACTGACAAGTAATGCAGAATGAAAACAAACACATCATTTTAAGATGACGTGGGTCATTCTTTTTCAGAGAAAGGGTGTTTGACCCCCTCCTGTACACATCCATACACAGAGATCATAATCACAGTGACACGTTCTTACCTCCCGTTCCATGTTCTGGGTGTAGTACTCCTTATTGACATCAGATTTAGGCATTTCATCCTTAAGGGACAGTCCTGCATCCCGGACTTGAATAGGCAAACCTAGAATTAAACAAACAACAAACCCCTATGAAGCACAAGCTGAAAGAGCAAAAAAACAGTCACTATAATTGACATTAAGCAGAGATAACTCGTCTCCTGCTCAAGCACACCAAGCTGCCCCCGAATCTCAGAAGAGATCTGATCACAAAGACTCGCTCTTCTCAAAGTCTCTCTGGAAACAACGACGCCAACTTCACGCACACGCTTAAAGAAGCTCTCACTTCAGAAGCAAGCAGAACTGCTGCTTCTCTTCGTTGACCCTTTTTGGTACACACCATATTCCAGGTCAAGCAAGCAGGTTTGACAGACATTCTTCAGCTTGCTGCAGGTCTGGCACACTTCTGTTTTCTTGAAACGCATACGAACGCCGGGACACCAGCGAAACACTGTGAAAGGCCTGGCACAAATCTGAAAGACAGAAAGCAGACAACTGAGCTGCTGGCACACCACAGCCAAGACACCATTTGAGTTCCTGCATGGAGATGTAAAACTCAAACACGGCTGGCCTCCTTGAAATCTTACAGCAAAGCTCTAGGCAAAAAAATTCAAGAGCTCAGGATAATGCTGATTGCTATTCTCTGCCTCACTGTGACAGGAGGAAGCTTTAGGAAGGTCTGGGAAAGGTTTGGCGTTATTAAAGTAACCTGAATGTTGAAAGCAGATCTACTCAATGGCAAGAATTCATGTTTTAATTCCAGATGGAGCCATTAGAGACAAATCACCAATTATGTGTAAACTGAGTGGTCGCTGAAACAGCAGCAAGCCCAGTGAGAGCGTCCTGACAAAGAAAGCACTGCCCTCTATGTTATGTGCTGGAAAGATGCACCTGCTTCTGCTGCACGTATATTTGAGGAACAGAAGCAAGATCTCAACACATACTTTGTCCCTACCTCAGATGACAACTGATAAAGGGGGCAGAGGGACAACTCAAGTCAAGAAAACACTCAGGAATTCCGGCTGTCTCAGATACAAACCTGTCTAATCTCATGCAATAGCTGACACAAATTATTAGCTGGCAAAAAGTAACAGATTCACAGCAACACCTAAACTCCAGTTGCTTATGCATCACTTAGCAGTAAAAACAAACTTGCAACAGAAAACACGAAATACTTTAGCAACCATTCTCATAAATGGGAGCAAATCTAAATTCTGCTAGAACAGCCTTCAGCAGTTTTACTACTCAAGAAGAACTAACGCAGAGAAGATGATATACCTACAACTTCATGCAGTTCTGTACATGTTAAGCTCCTAGTCAAGATAAACACTTACCTGAAGCCAGCAGATGTTTTCAAAAACAAAACACAAATTACTCCCAGATGTGCACCAATTTAGAAGCTCGTTCTTCAAAAGACAACGAACTTACCTTGCATTCTTTGCCATATTTCTCTTTGGTCTGAAATACAATAAATAAATAAAAAGATAATATGAAATATCAAAATATCATTAGTGAATCATATCATATCTTATCATAGAATGGCCTGGGTTGAAAAGGACCACAATGATCATCCAGTTTCAACCCCCTGCTATGTGCAGGGTCGCCAACCACCAGACCAGGCTGCCCAGAGCCACATCCAGCCTGGCCTTGAATGCCTGCAGGGATGGGGCATCCACAGCCTCCTTGGGCAACCTGTTCCAGTGCATCACCACCCTCTGTGTGTGATGAATGATGAAACGTACCACTGAACTTATAGCACAGTGTTCCTGCTCTTATTATACTGCATTTAGACTCGCTCACCTCTACTTTTGATGCTTAAGCAGAATCTCCCTTGCCTGGCAAAAAGGACCAAAAAAACCCTAAGAAACTCTCAACCTATTTTTGCTTTAGAAGCA
Organism: Pavo muticus; assembly: GCA_016647715.1. Taxonomy (NCBI): domain Eukaryota; kingdom Metazoa; phylum Chordata; class Aves; order Galliformes; family Phasianidae; genus Pavo; species Pavo muticus. Next base: position 3,291,022 of record JACDJE010000957.1, on the reverse strand, counting down.
CTCATTAAAACAAAGTGTTATGAGCCCCACTTCACGTATCAAAGAGAAAGGATCATGAAACAGCTTATTAATAGCTATTTTTAAGCAAAGATGATGTAACTGCATAAAACAAACACACCAAAACAAACCATTTGTTAAATATCTGCACGGACAATAAAGTCATGTTTCATAAAAATATAACAGTTCTCAGCAAACCTGGGGAAAGGAAATGTGAGGCAAAGATAATCTAAAGGCATGCCCTACGTAACTGGACTGAGCACTGAGAAAAGCAGTGTGGAACAGCCTGACTCATCCTGGACAGATGAAACCAAGGTCAACAAAGCAGGGTTTAAATTACTGCCAGCAGCCTCTGTAAGACAGTTCCAGCTCATTTTCGTGTATGCATGTTATGCACGTTCTACAAATTGTGCTCATCTATTTAATATTTCAGCAGCTCATCGCTTCCCACATCACATGACTTAGTGGTACCAAAGCGTTATTGGTATTTCCTGCACTCCAGGCATTAGACTGTGACATTCTGCTCAGCTTTTTGACCGAGTTATTGTTAAATCCTGTACTGACCACCACGATGTGATGCACTAACAAAGGCACGAACTAAACCTTGTAGTGCACAGCCAAGTAGCCAGGAGTGCATGTCCTCAGCATCCCCTCCTGCACCCAAGCTTGCTTGAGCCCTCAAAACCGAACAGTTCCATGGTCATCAGCACCCAACGAGGAGCACCGGGCTGCGCTGTCCAACCAGCACATACCATGCGAATGTATGGGTTTTCTCCAAGACATGTCTGGCACAGAATAGGGAAGTCCTAAGAGGAGAAAGAAGAAAGAAAATGTGCACCGAGCAATCAAACCATCACAACAGCAGTGGAATCACCCTCTGTGCCCACCCTGCCGAGCGAACCCAGCCTGACTTAGCAAGGTGCTAACAGGGACTGCTCACAGGCCATTTGAGAAGCCGCAACCCACGTCCTTATTACTAAAGGATCGCAGCACACCAGGCACTCCTGCTCTCACAATCTGCCTTACACACACCCAACCCAAAGGACGTTCCCGAGGCCCGTGCTCCCCAGCTCTGCAGCAGAGGCCACCCCCGGCCCTGGCTGCCCCATCGCGCCGCCCCGGCCCAGCCCCCACGCAGCCGGCAGCCCCAGAGCACGGCCCCCCGCCGCCGGCCGGGTCCCCCCGGGCTCACCGCATCCTCCCAGTTCTGCCGGTTGTAAGTGTTGGAGCCCAGAGACGTCGACATGGCGGCCCCGCGCCGCTCCGCCTCGATCCCGGCAGGCGGCGGAGGCGGAACTGACGTCACTTCCTCCAGAAACGTGGGGCGCGGGAGGAGCGGTGGGGGCGCTCTAGGCTCTGCAGACCATAGAGCTGAGCCAGCGTGGCGGAACCAGTAGGAGCGAATAGGAACGGGGACGAAACCATTGGGAGCGCGGGGGTGCTCAGCTTTTTATATTTTAATTATTACTATTTCCCCATTAACGGCAGTGTAAATAACAGTGCAGAGCCTGAGAGCCAAGGTCGCTTTATTGAAGATTACTACATGAAGTTAAGCAGTAAGGCAACAGTCGCCTGTCATTAACGGGTAACACCGATGGGCAAGAACTCCTGCGCCCCGGGAGCAAGGACAGACAGACGGACAGACACAGCTCACGGCATTCCTATCACCTACAAGCACCTAAAGGGGAGGAACATCTCACCGAGCACGTCGGACTGCTCGGACAGCCACCGATCTATGCACCCAGCAGCTGTCTGTGAGTCACAGAGCCCAGCAGCACGTCGTTCTCCCGTAGCACAGAGCACAGCCCAAGCCCATCCCAATGCCTGCGGTGGCACTGGGAGCTGCAGCCAGAGGGCTCCATCAGCATCCCAAAAGCTGCTTCCATAGGTAGTAGTGTTGCGGCTAGTTTGGCTAAGGAGAGAACTCATGGCCAAAGCTTAAGTGTTTTGTTATCTGGAAGGTAAAACAGCAGCGGACACTAGCGCTATACATTAATAAATACAAACTACACTTCTTAAACTCATGCTGTACACCTGTGTGTAACCTAGGCATTGTAAACGTGCTGACTTCCTGCTCTGGGAGGCGCTGCAGGAGCAGGGCTGTAAGGCGCGTGCTTCCCTTCCAGGCACAGGGAAACCACCCCTCTGGGCACACTAAGGCGGGCTGCTTGGTTTGCAGGAGATGTGGCCTTATCCCTCCCTCCCACACAGGGATTTGCAGCTCTGGGGTGGCAGAACCACATCGTGAGCAACAAAGCTGTCCTTGGCTGACGCATAAACATCTCCCAAAGCCAGCACATCAAAGCCCATCAGAAACGGATAATGAAAGTAAACATTGAACTGGGAATGAAACTGAAGCCTCCCAAGGACGAGCAATCTCACCCACTTGCAGTGTACTACTGCAGTGAACTGGCACTTGGTATCCTGCATACACTCTTCTTAATTAAAGTTTTAGTTTGGACTACAGCCAAATTACACCTCAGATCATTTTTTTTAAGCAGTGGTACAGTGTATGCTAGTTACATTATAACAGCCTTTCCTCCTTTATACCCCCACTCCCACAGCTGGAAAAGACAGTATGAACTTGGACAGCCTCTGTAGTTCTTTGTATGCTAGAGCTAATCTCAATTCTCCAAGTTTAGTACTGATTGCTATCCCTATTAACACACATTTATTAATACAAAGACTGACAGGCAGCCTCTCAGGACCACTCTCACCTCATTAAAGAAATGTAGCACAATGGGACTTCCCAGCTTCTAACAATTCACACTACCACACCCACCTTGCAACACAACGAGCCTACAGTGCAGTTGGTGGCCAGTCAGATCCATGAACACTGCAGTATATCATGTTCTGGGACTGAAGACAAAGTGATCATTTCCTTTGTGAAAAGATTTACCACTTTGGCTAAGAAAACTACATATGCCAGAGGGTTTTTTCCACAAGAACATAAAGGGTTGTACATCTGAGTGCCCCACGGTTATCTGAGGTATCCTAACAGGAAGAAGAAAACAAAGGAAAGAAAGCATCATGCTGCAGCAACAGACTTGTCAGTAACGCAGCACTGCCACCTCCTAAAATGGTTGTTTGAGAAGGGGATAGCTCTGTGTGGGGAAAAAGTTCACTTTTGTGTATGTAACATTAGGTTCGTGGGCTGACATGAAAGAAGAAAAACAATAGGGTTTCTTTTTTGTTGATACAGCCAAATTCAGCCAGGAGTAATGCAAATCTGGACAAAGCTAGCTCTACCTGCGTGCTGAAACACGTGCTGTGAGTTAAACTAGCCTGTGGCAGTGTGGGGAAGCAGAGCTTTAGTTAGTGGGCACTATGATAAGAAGAGAGAACAAATCATCCCAAACCACAGCACCCTCACCCACGCAGCCTCCTCCTGATGGCCTGGCTGCAGCCTGTGGCACACACCCACACATCACACAGGAGCTTTCACAGAAGGTTTCACCAGGGTGCATTCTTTCACTGACAGTCCATCCTGCGGCCAGCCATGGGGACACGAGTGCTGGGAGCTTTTAGGGGAGCACTGGACCGAGGCTGAGCTCAACGTGGTGGGTAAGCCAGATGACCTCCGAGACCTGATCACATTCCTCACTGGGCCGGATTGGAGCAGCAAGGTTTTTAAACTCATGCTTCATCTTAAAGCTCACGGTCACTTCGCCCTCCTCTTTCTGTGGGGTAACCTTGATGAAAACTCCTACCTTATTGGCTTTTCTGAAGGCAATAACACTGCAAAAGAGAAAACAAAAGAACTGGGTCAGCTGAGTTCTCCATCTATTGTTCTAGAGAGATTTATTCTGACACGAAGTAAGAAGGATGCTCAGTTTACAGCCCACGGGCTGAACATGCCTCACTAGAACAATTGCTCTGGTTGGTGGCTGTTGCTCTTTTTCCAGGGGACTCACAGCCCCTCCTGCCTTGAGATCAGAATGCAGTACCCTCCTCTAAGCTGGCAGCTGCTGGCAAATCCATCAACAGAACATGCCTGCTTTGGCCATGGAAGTTATGTACCTAGTCATGCAACAGGGAAAGGCCATAATATACGGTTCAAGCTGCTCTGTAAGAGGCTATAGAGTGCATTTCAATTTGAAAGCTGGAGGCACCTCTGTTGTACACCATACCATGTGCTTCCCATCACTTCTTTGAACCCTCTGCTTGCAAAGGAAGGGATTACATAGAGTATTCATGGAGAGAATCAGTACCCACCCATAACTCAACTGCTCTAACACCATACTTGCTTTGAAGGGATGAAATGCCTCCTGAACAGTCCAAACCACAAACAGAAGAGAAAGATTTGCACTGCTCTTCTCTGATCACAAAACTAAACAAATTAACAATTAAAAAAAAAGCCCCACAACATGCTGAACAGAGAGTGTATAGCAAGGTACTTGGTTAAAGTGCCAGGTATTTAAGGGACAGGATCCCTACAGGACAGACAGCACTCACTCAGGGTCATCCTGGAAGTCTTGAGGCTCTGCCAGCTCATCATATTCTGCTGCAGCATCTTTGCCAGCCAGAATAAGCTCCTTGGGAGGAACTACCACCTGAAACAGAACACCAACAGAAGAAACCTTTCAGCACTGACCACCATCTACATTACAAACAGGACAAAGTAATTCCTTTCTGAGGGCTGCTCTCCTACAGCTTAACAGAAAAGTGATTCACCCTTGGCTTATCCCTCCTCTGGCACTGTCTATTTACAACTCTTATCTGTGAAGTCACATATTTCTCCCTTGGGCTCTGGATCTCAATGATCAGACAGAATTTTAAAGTACATTAAGAGCTGATGTTTACATTGATGGTGGTAATTTAAACCTCCCAGGAAGGAAAGCAAACACAGTCAGTATGGACTAAAGGTGTGACCTGAGGAAAGATAAATGGGAGCAGAAAGCCTTGGAAGAGGCCTGGCTTGCACAGCAGGTACAATACCTTGGCACTGCTGTTAATGTTGTCAGGGTCTCCTTCCTCACACTCCAGCAGCGTGACATGTGTGATATTTTCCACTGGATTGGTCAGAGTCAGAAGAACTTGGCTTTCCTGGAAAGATTCAAGAACTGCAAGTCAAGAAGTAATTATGCTAAAAGTCATCGTTACTGTTAGCACCCCCACACTCTGTGACTGATCAACACCTTCAAAAATCACACTGCTTACTCAAAGGATGGACAGCAAACAGCCCCATTCCTTCAGAATGCTGGCAACACCATGCAGCACTCCACACCTTTTATTCTTCAGACACCAGCATGTATTTGCCATGCCAGATATCAGACTGCACTGTAATCTACTCGCATGGCGTGACAAGTGCAGGCAGTGTTATTGTGACCACTCCCTTAAGCCCTGCACTCTCTCTAAACGAAGCTAGCAGAGCCCTCAGGAAACAATCCCACATCCACACCTCGCAGTTATGTCTTACCCTGAAATGTTTCTGGAAAAAACACACTGACCTTCATGTAGCGCAGGTTGGGAATAGACATGATTCTCACTTCAGGGATGTAGTTACTAAAACAACAACAGAGCAAATGACCGTGATGGACTGCACTGCTGTCTGTAACCTACCTGCTGAAGTAAGCATTCACAGGCATCTGGCTAGCATGTTCAATGCTAGTAGAGCTTAGCTTACATCAAGCAAATAAATGAAGAGCCTTTTTGCTATATAAGGCTAATCCTACAACTCCTGCTACTACATGGGGCTGGAACAGCATGCATTGCCTTTTTCATACTGCTGAGATCCTCAGCAAGCTTTCAATACATCAGGGAGCAAACTTACTACAGATTACTCAAATACATAAATTAATTGATTATGTCATCCTAGCAGATTACACAATTATACACAAGGTCAAGTCAAGAGCACAAAAGAAATGAAAATATAAGGCTCTAAGTGTTGGTAGGCAGTTGCTGGCCCCACCCCCCACATCTTACTTACACAGCAACCATCTGGATCTTGAATTTGATGGATGTTGGGTTGAATTCTGGTTTGCTGAGGTTATGTTCACATTTCTAGACGTAAAGATATTTCTGTTAGCACCAAAAGATAGCGTGTGCTCACAAATAGATGAACCAGAGCTGCAGGCACAGGGCCACTAGCCACAGCACTGCCAACTTGTAGCACAGTGCACATAAAGCTATCTTGGGGTGCACGTAGCCACAATGGTGGCAAGTTATCTTATCAGTTCTGTAAGTGCAATCTCAGAAATACAACTTGGAACCAAGCTTAAAAATACTCAGACATGGACTGCAGCAGGAAGAAGGCACAGATAAGTGGAATCCAAGACTGACCTCCTCGTGGGCTACTCTTTAAATACAGGCCCTGCCTGACACAGATATTTCCTAGAAAACATTCTGAAACTGGATTTAATTCTTGCCTGTCTTTGCTTTCCAGCTCCCTGCTTTTCTTCTCTTTCTGTGTGGCAAATCCACGTTTGTGTCTTTACATGTCTTTGAATAATGTGAAGGGGCAGCTGCACTGTCATCACACCAGACATGTGACAGCCTCCCTAATCTCCTCATGCTGCTTCCAGTATTCGGCTGACGAGTTTCAACCACCAGAAGCATTCGAGCAATTTCTTTTAACAATAAATGCAGAGCTCATTTCCCATAGTCCAGGTCCTGCGAGCCTAGAAGTGATGTTTTGTAGTCATTACTCACCCGACAGCGCAGTGAACGTTTGATCAGGAGGTGCTTATGACGTGGGTAGAGCTGGGAAGCACAGATTGGCTGGAAGTCAGGCTGCAGCAAGCGCTGATGCAGTGTCGTCACTGGGTGACACAAAGAAGACCAAATTACAACTCGTCCACGCACTGAAACTCAAGCCAGACTGTACATATGCACTGGCCTAACAGCATGTGTGCAAAGGGCAAATCAGTTTTCATAGCTTTGTTACTGTCACAGCTGGGTGCTGCTTGAGTAGAATACAAAGTTTCGCAGCGAGGAGTTTGCGTAATTCAGACTCACACAGAGAATCAGTGACTGCAGAGTTAGACAGGCAAGCAACTCCAGCAGCCAAACTCCCCACGGTATTCTTCCATAAAAAAGGCTCCTCACCACTGTCTAACAGGCAGCAAGCCACCTGGCAGCCTTTCCCTCAATGCACAGGATGCTGGTGAAGAAGACAACTTATTTTCTCAACACTGACAGAATCCATTGAAGAAAAGAGACAAAGCCCATCCACGCCTTCCCAAAAAGCTTTTAGGAATTATTTAATATGTGTGGACTTTGTAGGCCTGCAGAACTGAGGACATCCGTCCTGCTTAGAACCACCTCAGCAGAAAGTTCACACTGCTTCCTGTACCTGCTGTTTTATCCCATTTACTCCTACAGTTCTTGGGCCAATCTATACTATGCGCCAATTAAATCATGAGTCAGCTAAGTATCTCACAAGCAGACCTAAGCTGTTCCAACCTGATGTCAAAATAATACACAATTGTTACTTAACAGGTCAGTTAAGGTGCCAACTCCCCAGCAGCACACCTACTTCCTTATTATCTGCTATTATTTGAAAAAGGATGTCAGGTCTTTCCTTCTCCCAAACGTCACACGCGGAAAAATTACCATCAGTGAAAAAACGAAACAATGGTAAAGAAGTCTGCTGGTTTTGGCTCTGAGCTTTCCTTTTTTTTTTTTGCTGAGCTGCAAACAAAAGTGCCATTTAAAAAGTCACAGATTTCACACCATTTCAACCCCAGCATGCTAAAATCTTGAGCCACTAGGAAGCCATCGACAAGTTTCCAAACGCTGTCCGTGTTATAAAATGAATGGCAAAAGTGACAAAATATTCAGGTATTACCTTCAGTCAGATTGATTGGTCTTGTGTAGTAATCCTCGGGAAGGGGTTCTACTTCCTCCACTGCATCAGCTGGCTCAATCTTGATCTCCTTTTGGTCCTCTCCTTCTTTCAGACTGAAGCAAAATACCAGGCAACTTAGTCATAAAACAGCACAGGTGCTCTGACACACAGCAAAGATAGCACTGCATTATGCCACAGAAGGCAGGAGGTGCTAGGAGTGCAAGTAAGCGCACAAGGATATGAGAATGTACTTGTTTCTATTAGGTGACACTCACGAGAGTCCGGCGAGGGCGCTGATGGGAGCGCCGGGCCTCTGGCGCTGAAGCCTGGTTCCAAGGCCGTATTTGTCCTACAGGAAAAAAAGGCAGTGTCAGCCTGAGGTCTGCTTCCTTCCAGGGTAACAAGACCTACTGCAAACTCATTTCTTTGAGCTGCATGATAAGCATAGGGAAACAAGCAAATTAAAGCAAAAAGGGAAAGGTATTCAAGGCCTGTCAAGATTTTTTTTCCCGCTCAAACTGTGAGTGAGGAGAAAATAATTGGAGGAGACAAATGTTTGTGGATACTGCTTATACAATTTCTTGTTGTTTTTAAGCCATCAGCCTACAGTACCAACATATTGTCCCTTAACTGCTTGCCAAGTCGTGCAGAATGAGAGTTCAACTGCATAAGAACTAGGTAGACATGGCTACTGTCCATGTGAAATGCTCTCCCTGCAGCACTCCCACAGCAGCTGGAAGGTTCCATTCCCTGTGAGCTTTGTTACCCAAAGGTCTGTCTCTCTCACCAGGCACAACCACCTGCCAGGAACAGCTGAGCTACTCCTCTGCTTTCTGCAGCTGAACTGTACACATGATGTCTGGAAGCAGAGATCTTCCTTCTGGGCAGAACTGAATATTTAATTCTTACCAAATGAGAAACCTGAGCATCAGCCTACCCTGGTGGTTCCTCGAGGATCAGAAGACTGATATTGGTACCACTTCTCTCAGGTAGGTAGATGGACACCTCTTGGCTGAGATTTGTGAAGAACTGCCTTTCAAGTGTGAGTTACTTACCCAAAGGCAATGCCCTGTCTCCAAACTAGCAAAAACCATGTTTTTTAAACACATTACCCCCTAACTAGTTAGCCTTCAGGTGCTTTCGCTCTATACACATTCAAGTCAGAGGCCCTGAGGAAAGGTGAAGAGCAGAATATGTTACTGCCCTTCAGTTGGTACCATGAGAGCTTTTAACACCAGCAGAAACGGTGAAAAGACTTACCACTACATGTATAGTGTGTTGCTGTGGAGAGCCCCCAAAATAGCAGCAGGTAGCAACGGAGACAAAAAATGCAGCCATAAGACACAAGCAAGGGCACAGAGCAGGCACAGTTAATTGAGAAGTAGCAAGCATATGCGGAGTCATCCAGCTGAACGAAGTAAGCATTTACCTGACAGTTACAATGAACAAGTAATTCAGGCCACAATCAAGTCTTAACATTAATTTCAGTTGAGACTTCATGCAGCAAAGTGCAGGACAACCCTGATTTGGTACTGGGCACAAGTATGCAACTGTCCTGAGAAGGCTACCACCATATCGTAACTACAGCTGTAATGCACTTCACTGCTGGATATGTACTCCTTTGCCTTGGCAAGTACAAACCCTTCTGGCACTATCGGAGAGGATTATTACAGAAAAATGCAAAATACAGTACAAATTAAAGGCTGCAAAACTACTCATCCCTAAAGAAATCCTCACGCATTTTCTTCATGTTATTCTCAACTAAAAAAAGAAAAGAAAGCAGAGTAGCCCTATCATGCTACCCCTCTACCCAGTCATTTTCCAAGCTGAGGCTGCTGTGCATCGCTTTGCCTGCCCTGGGAGCACAGCACTCCCAGCTCACCGAGAAGGCCAGAGGCATGTAGTTTCGGCGCCGCACCAGCTTCTTCCGGTCCCGCTCGATCTTCTCTTTCTGAGCCAACTGCTGGTAGTACTCAACCAGCTTGTTAATCTGGAGGGAAGAAGAGGTACAGATACCCAGTGAAAGAAGAACAAACATCACACCAGCTGCAATATTTCAGTATGAACAAGCTGGGGTTCCTGCTACTTGTTTCATTCCGTTCCTAGTACCGGTATATCACAGGATATACATTAAAGAAGCTGCTGTGTCTTAAAATATGTTTATGCACACCATGGGTGACAAACTGATGTTCCTCTGGGAATGAGGCCTACCAGAAAACAGCATCCTGTTCTGATTTTCCAGTTAGTAACTGTCCCCGTTTAGATTCATCCTTCAGTTTTTCCAAAGCATGCTTTCACACTTACGGAGAGCTTTAAAGGGAGACCAGTAAGGCAAAATTTGATCTGCTCTTTCAAAGGTTAAGAACACTTCTCATTAGAAAGCAGGCTTCCTCAGACACACACAGACAGCATGCTCATTAGTGCAATTTTAACAGTGCCACTTGTTACTATGTTTGCACTGGAGATCCTCCCAGACAAGCAATTTCATACTATGACATCCCTGGGTATGCCTCTAAGAGGCCTTCCTTCCACTGAATTCAGCCAGGGCAGAGATTATGAACTGGACCTGGCACCTGAAGAATTGTGTAGGTGCAGAAAAGGAGATTGAGAGGGCCTGGCACCTCTAACAGCTCTTTTTAGCTGATGCCATCTCAGCCTAAGGGCGGCCTTCCCCTTCACTCACCCTCTGCGTGTGAGGATTCTCTGGTTCCTGCCAGCCACCACTAGCTGCAAGAGAATAAAACAGAGTCCTGAGGAGATTTCCAGACTCTACACAGAAATCACACCTTACACCCACCTGTCTCAGTCCTAGCTGTGAAATATGGCTTTCCCTGTATTCACTACCCTTACCATCACAGTTCTTCAAGTTTTTACCTGCATAAATATATACCTCTATGAGCTTTTTACGGGCAGGTTTGGGTTGAAGTGACTTGCCCAGCTTTTACACTGTGTTTTTAAACAACTTCTGCTTGAGGAATACTCAGAACAGCACCCGGGGGTGACTATGGCAGTATGCACATCAGTTTATAATTACATTTTCTTATTAACAGCTGCCCATGTCTCTGCACCTTCATCTCCAAGTCCTCAGTCATATGAACACTAGGAGACAAAGAGAACTGCCTGTTCTACTCAGCCTCATTCCTGTAGCCTGATACATATTTTCCATGTGTCTTATGGACTGAGAAACAGACAAAAGCTTTGTTCCATTCCTGTCATGAAGAGAAAAAACAGGTACACACACAGACTAATATCTCTGAAATAAGCCTAAACAAACAGAAGTGACAGGAAATGAGTTAGATTTCTGTGCTGTTAGACTGAGCAACTTCAAAGACTGAAGCAAGCTCTCAGCCGGGGGAGAGCACACCTACTGACAAAGATCCACGTCTGACAGCTTTCTGACAAGTCAGGTAACAGGAGCATGGAAGTGGGTCAGACGTTACACTAACTCAGCTCTTCAGATGAGATTTCAACAAAAAAACATTTTCTTGTCAGTTTCCCAACTGCAACTCAAAATCTAGACAAACGTTATGCTTATCATACAGCCAGAAACCAGGCTGATTGTATTCTACCTTCACTAGACACGGTGGACTGCCATTTGCCTTGTATTTCTGCATGTCACTTACCAACAGACTTGTCTGCCATGCCCACATCCCGGGAAGTCCAGCGGCAAAACCCACAGGCCAAGTAATATGCTTTCTTCATGGTAGTTTTGGCTGGGTCATCGGGGAGCGGAGCAGGAATGCTAGTGGCTCGGGTAGAAAGGGTGTGCATGCAGCAGGGGCAGTCAAAACAGTTAGCACACCTGGAAACAGAAAGGCCTTAGAATCATGGAATCATTAAGGCTGGAAAAGCCCTCCAAGATCATCCAGTCCAATGGTCAGCCCATCACAGTGCTCCTAACACAGCCCACAGGCACAGGAACACACACTCAATGAGCAAATTAAGATTAAATCAACATCATGGAAAAACATTTTTTCCCCCCAAGATAAACCAAAAGGTAATGAGTGATGTAATTTTTGCAGGGAGCTTCAGGTACCTGTGGTTGGGTGCTCATAACATAAGGACAAAGCTGCTCTAAATGGTGGCCCTTGATGAGAAATGAACCTTACCGATTCTTTTTCAGCTTGGCCTCAGCTGACGGCATGTTTTCCAGGCAGCTGGGGCAGTAGTGGGAGTCCACCTGAGGGACAACACAGACATGTCACTGTTCTGCCATGCTGCAGCACACAGACTGCAGCTGGAAACTGCTGCGCTATTCGTGAGGCTTTGCCTGCAGACAGGTGGGTGAAGCCAGTGAGGACCTGAGGTGTTCTTTCAGTATCTGAAACCTCAGGCCTTCTCAGCCAAAAACTGATGTTTAATAACGTTGGGAAGTTTCTTAAGAGACTTACAGCACTCTGCCTAGTACATGGCAAAGGCACAGTGGGGGTTGGATGATTGCAGATCCCACAATGTCACTTCTGCGCCTGGACAGCAGGCTGTAATGTGCTATTTGCCATTTCTACCTACATTTATTCTGCCTTGTATCTACATCGGGCACAAAGCCACACGTTTCAGGAAGCATTTTGCTGCCACAAACTAACGTTGTCAATGAGCACAACGGTAACAGGAAGGAGACCCTTCCCGAAGAAGGAAACATCCGCACAGTTAGGAACGGCCAGGCCTGAGGCCTCCCCGGGAGCACCGCGATGGAGGCAGGTGGTGACACATCTATTTTCTGTTCCTGGGAGGCTTTACGGCTTGCAGAGACGCCTCTTCAATGAATCTAATGCTTATCGTAATGCTTCTTTAGCCTCTGATGCTTTCTTAATTCACAGTATAACCGGGCAATTGATTTAGCGAAGCCTGAGCGACTGCCAGAGCTCGGGGCCAGGACAAGGCCGCACCGCCCCGGCTGGAGCTCGGCCCTCGACACGCAGTCCCACCCCTGCTCCGTGTGATCTCGCCAATCACAGCCCGAGCTCCGCAGACGGACAGGATCACTGAGCCAATCCAACACGAGGCACCGCCCTCTCCGTCATGGACAGCCAATCGCATTGCTAAGCCCGGCCGCCTCTGTGCCCACCCCCGGCCGGCGCCGCGAGCCAATGACGAGGCAAGTCGCGAGTAAGCGGCAGGCGAGGCAGCCAGTAGGCGCGCGCGGAGGGCAGCGCCCCGTTCCGTATGCCGGCGCAGCGCGGCCGGGCGGCCGTTACCTCGTGCGAGACGCACTCCAGGGAGCGGAGCTCGCTGCAGTAGCGGCAGAAGTAGAGCTGCGACAGCGGAGCACGCATCTCCTTCTCGCCGCGCACTAGGTACAGCACCCGCTCCGACTGCAGCAGCGACGCCATCTTGGGGGGGAACGGCCGCCACGCGCCGCGCCGCGCTTACGCCACCGCGCTGCACCGCCCCCGTGTGCGGCGGAGACCACGTGACCCGCCGCTTTAACCCTTGCGGCGCCGAGCGGGACGAGATGGCGTGCTGAGGCCCTGCGCTGCGTGCGGGGCTTCGTGCGGTGTGCCACGGCCCGGGCGTGGTCTGTATTGTGTGCAGAGCTCGTGTACGGCCTGCAGAGCGTAAGCGTCTGTGCTACAGTCAGTGCCGCGTGCAGCGGTCGTCCTTGGCCCGAGTGCCCCCTGCAGTGCTCCTACGGATGCGCGTGGCCTCCCGCAGTGCAGCACTGTTTGTTGCATGGGTACTTGCAGCGTTGCAGTGGGCGTTCATGGCCCGGGTGCCTCTTGCAGCGTTGCATTGCCTGTGCATTGCAGAAGTGCTTCCTGTAGCATTGCAGTGCTGCATTCAGCTGCCTCCTAAGCAGTGGCTCCACAGCACTGGCTGTGGAGAGGAGAGCAGCAGTGCCTCAGGTGTGCCTGCAGCTCCTGGGTGGCCCTGTGCAGGGCCCAGTCACAGCCACTCTTTACTGAGAAGTGAGCAGCACAGAACAACCCAGAGATTTGCAGATGCATGCCAGGTCTGGGCACTATGCCTCGCTGCGCGGTGTGCATGAAGTCAGCTCCTGGGCATGGCACTGAGGTTCCTCTGTGTGAACCCTGCAGTGTCATGCAGCTCCAGCAGCCGTCTGCCCTTCCTGTGCGGCTGCGGAGGAAACCATGGCTGTGAAGCTTCCTCTGCGTGGTGATAAGACCCTGTGTGGCTTTATCCCAGGCTGCACTGGAGGCTGATGAGGGCTTCCGCCCTGCTCTGAGTGTGGGGCTTCTTGGCTGGAGGAAGCGATCTGTAATGGTGCTCAGCCATGAAATGTCAACAGAATACAATGAGAGAGTGCCCTGACCCGGGAGGGACCCACAGGGATCATCGAGCCCAACTGTGGCTTCATACAGGAACACACAAACCCTATGTCTGAGAGCGGTGTCCAAACGTTTCCTGAGCTCCTGCAGCCCCGGGCCACACCCCCTGCCCTGGGGAGCTGTTCCATGCCCACCGCCCTCTGGTGCAGAACCTTTTCCTGACCCTCCCCTGCCGCAGCACCATGCCGTACCCTCGAGTCGTATCACTGGTCCCACGGCGCATCCATTCCACATCCATCCCCACACCCACCCCACACCCCGCAGCACTGGCCGCGTTACCCCATCCCCTCTGTTCTCCCGCACACAGTAGGCTACAGGGGCTCGGACTTCACCCTAGACCGTTCCCAGCCCTCTCTCCCCTCCAGCCCTCCTCCCTCTCTCTCTCTCCCTGCTCCCTCCCCCGCCCGGCCCCTCTTCTCCTCCCCGCCCCGTCCCTCCCTCGACGGCCGCCCCGGCTCCGCGCTCCGTGCCGGGGCCGTGCTCGGCGGGACGCTGCCTCCGCTCTCCGCCGCAGGTAGGGGACCGGCCCCGGGACCGCCTGTGGGTACCGGCTTGGGATTCGCTTCGTGCCCCGCGGTGCTGCTCCCCGCCCCGAGCCACGCGTGGCCTTTGCCACCGCGCTTGGTCCGAGGGAGCTCGGAGCGCACCAAGCGGGCGCGGAGCGGCCCCGGAGCCCACCCGTGGGACCCCCGCCCCGTCGAGGAGGCGCTGGGAGTGCAGCCTACGCGTGTTTTCAGCGCGCTCGAGTTGCTGAATAGGGGTGGGAGGCACCGCGGTGGTGATACCCACCGTGCGGTGCCGAAGCAGCGCTGCTAATTGAGCCGTTAATTGCGTGACTCAGCGGGAGCCGGGGGGTGCGGGGAGCTGGGAGCACGGGCTGCGTGGCACCACGCGTTCCAGTGCTCTGCTTCCCCAGAGAGCTGCTTTGGGGCTGGGCACCCACCGGCTGCCCCCAGCACCTCACTGCCGCATCGCTCTGCACTGCCAGCAGACCCAAAGCGAGCGGGCAATCGGTGGGATGCCTGCTGGCAGCTTTGCTCCATCAGCTCCTTTAATTGCAGCAGCAATTAACAGGGAACATTTTTTTCCCCGGGCTTCCATCCAGCTGCATCAAAGCATGCTGTAAATCGCATGGTGTCTCGAAGGAGCTTTGGCCAAAGCCTGTTTTGCTCTGCGAGGAGCACATGGCCGAGGCTGGACATGGTCTTCCTGGGGAGGCTTTGGGCTCTACAGCCCCATCACTGCTCTGTGTCTCCCTTTTAGGATGGACCTCGCTGGCCCTGCTGATCCCACTGGCCTCCCCAAGCACATCTTGGACATCTGGGTCATCATTCTTATCATCCTGGCCACCATCCTCGTCATGACAGCCCTGGTGCTCTGCCCGGCCACGGCCGTCATCATCTACCGGGTACGGACTCACCCCGCATGCAATGGCATTGTGTGAGGGGGGACAGCAGGACTCCCACCGTGGGGCACCCTAAGAGCGGGGAGAGGATGGGGCCGGAGCGGGAGTGAAGCCACCGTGCTGCCGGGGAGCACAGCAGGATCTGGTTGTGTGGCATTGAGGACATGGAGGTGATGCCCAGCTGGAAGTGACTTGTTCTTGTAAGATAGCTTGCCTCTGCTGTCTTGCAGCCACTTTATCCCATTGGGACTCTCCCAGCAGCAAGGCAGCGAGGACCGTAAATGCCTGGCATAGTTATTTCTCCAGCTGCTGGGGTGGTTGGAAAAGAAGAGTCGAAGCCAGATGATGGATGTGGCTTCTGACTGTGCATCCACACCGCTGAAAGCATTGCTGCAGGAGCCCATCCCAGCAGGAATGCAGCTGGCACCAGTGGTTCCACGTGTCAGATATCAACTGGAATTCCAGGAAACCCCACAGGGTTCAGATCCTATGGGTCCAGTGGGACAGAGGAGTGTGGGCAGCTCCTGCCTACGTGGTGTCAGGGCTGTGTCCCTTCCCCTGTGCCTTCCTATCAAACAGGCTGCAGAGGTTTCCCCCAAAGGTACTGCCAGACCAAATAAGCTCGTAGAAAATAAATTGACTTTATTCTATATGTTTATGTCTATATGTGTGTCATTCAGCTCAGTCCATGTGATTGGTGTCGGGGCGCAGTGCTTTGCCACAGCTTCCCAAACCCTTGCCCATCCATGGGCCCATTGCCGCAGCCCCGTGCTGCAGTGCAGCCCCACTGCTGGGTGCGATGTAGGGCCAGGGCTGCCGTGTGTGGGACAGGAGCCCTGCGGCCAGACCAGCATCCTGACATGACTCAACATGAGAAAGTACGTAAGCAGTGAGCTGAATCAGGCTGGGATGTGGGAGCGGTTGCTTAAACGCGGTGTTCACCGCTGCGGAGGTACATCCTCTCGGTTTGGGCAGGGTTTGCTTTGGGGCCGGGGGAAGGCACAGACCCCAGGGAGCAAGGAGGTGTTCTCCTTTCGAGCTGTTGTATTGCTCTCCCCTCCCAAGTTGCTGAACTGGAGCAAAGAAGCAGATTTCTTTCTCCTTTGTTCCTCCTCTCTCCCTCGCTCGCTGGCACTCACAGTGTGCAGCCGGTGGTGGTCACGGTGCTGCGGCTCAGAGCAGCCCCCGCCTTGCTGCTGTCCCCCCGTCCCACCCCACTGCCAGCAGCTGCTGCCTGGGACATGCGCGGGGCGGCCGTGGTTTTTGGAGCAGAGCAGCATTACAGGAGGTGGGTAGGGACAGAGCCACAGCTGTGTCAGTGGTTTGAGGAGGAAGGCTGGCTTGAAGTAAGAGAGCAAAAAACAGCTGTTCCCACCTCCCCGAGAGCTTTTCTCCTGGGCCAGGGATGCACAAGGGATTTCCTTTTGCAGCGGCGGAGATTTCTGGGAAGATTCGATCCTATTGCAAACATTTCCAGGAAAGGCATTGTGGAGCGTTGCAAAGAAGGCTTTGTGAGCAGCAGCAGCCCGGAGCCACGTGAAGCAAAAGGGCAGCAGGGGGGAGAGCAGGGAGGAGTGGGGGCACTTCCAGAGCATGAGAAGGGGGGATTGCACACCTGGAACAAAAGTTCAGAGGTTGTGCTGGGACTGACGTTTTGCCACGGCCATGTGCTGGCTCCCAGGGTGCAGCAGAGGTGCAGGGGGTCCCTGTCCCTTGCTGTGGTCTCTACAGCCTGTGATGCGCAGAAGGGATGAGCGCTACTGGAGGAGAAGGACTTGGAGGCGATGGGTGTGGAGCGCCTGGTGCTGACCCAAAGCCAGGTCAGGATGCTGCTGTCCCACTGCAGCACCGGAGGTGGTGGTAGCAGGAACGGGGCTGGAAGCACTGCTGGCCGCCTGTCCCCAGCCCCTGCCAAACATCTGCAGCAGGCGGGGCTGGCTCCAGCAGAAAAACACCCGAGGAGGGAGGCTGATGGGCGGTCAGCCCATCCCACACTCCCCTTGTTGGGATGGGGGACACCGCTCCAGCCTTGGCATGGATTTGGGGTGACACAGGCAGGGTCCCACCGAACTCAGCCATGGGGATGGGGATCCATCCACCACAGCTTGTTGAATCCTTCCCTGTGCCTCAGCGCTCTCCCCAGGGAGGCTGGCCTGGCGTCAGGACCCAAGGAACAATTTATTTTTGTTTTGGTTTAGGAAAAAAAAGGCGGTTCAGGAGCAGGTCAGCCCTTCCCCACGTGCGGAGGCGATTTAGGGACGTGTGGAAGGGACGCGTCCACTTCTGCAGCATAGCCCCAGGTCCCCGTGCAAAGCTGGAAACCCACCAGAGCTCCACACCAGCAATTAGGGGATAAATATAAGGATGGTGTGAAATAGCAGGGAGGGAGCACATCTCCAGCAGCCCCACTGCTCTGTGCCTGGAGCGACCCCTGCCATGGGGGACTAGAGAAGGGCTAAGCCACCTCTCCACATGCTTAAGGCTTTGGGGAACACTGTGATTGAGGAACACAGAGGGACCTGTGGGGACACTGCCCCATGGCCAGGCTGTAGGGTCCCCTCCATTCCATTGTGCAGGGAGCAGACCCCGAGCCAGCTGTCTCCTGCTACAGGCATGACCTATCCGCTCTGTCCCTAGGACCAGAGGTTCATTGCTCTGAACCCTGTTTCCCTAATTAAGCAATCCCAGCTGTGTTCCATCAGTCTGTGATACTTCCCATCACTGACCCCAAGCACACCCTGGGGCCCTTTCAGAGCCTGCAGCCCCATCCCAGGACATCGTGTCCCCGCCATGGGATGGGGATTGCTCTCCTGAGCCCACAGCATTGCTGCCCCTTCCCCTTTGTTGCTCTGGGTTTGGGAGGAAGCCCTGGTCTGGCCAGCACTGCTCTGTAGCAAAGGTAAACTCCAGCATTGGTGCTGGTGGCCAGACACTCACTCTCCCAGGGCTCACCCGCTGCCACTCTTTGTCCCAGGTCAGTGACCCTCTGACCACAGCCTCCCCCCAGCTTCCCCAGACCAGTTCATCAGGCCATTTGGAGGGATTTAAGGGAATTTACACCTCATTGCGGATATTTCCCTTGGAGCCAGCCCAGGGTAAATGTTTGCATTCCCCGAGTGCGCAAGAAGGGCCCTGGAAAGTCCTCTCCTTGAGGATAAGGGGACAAGGGACCGCAGAGTCCTGCTCTCACCGGGTGACTGCAGCATCACAGCGGGAGCACTGCGGGGTCACCCCATAGAGCCCAACCCAATCTCCTGAAAGATGCTGATGGAGTGCTTTGGTCCCTGCACTTGCCCGTCCCCACCCAGGGATGGCAGCAAGGTGTCACCTTGCCCAGGTGCTCCTTGCCAGGGTGGGGCTTTTAAATCCCATTGCATAAACCAGGAGTTTAATCCCCAGGGGCTCATATTGCAGCCTGCGGGCCACACATCGCTGCCAAGCAGAGGTGGCACTGCCAACAGTCCCCAACACCCCCCCACCCCAACATAAGAGAATAAAAAAAAGAAAAAAGAAAACAAACACTAAACCCCCAAATAACCCAAAATACAATAAATCAAAGTAAAGGAAACAAACAAACAAACAAACAAAAACAATCAAAAAAAAACACGGAGCCCCGTGGCGCAGCGCCCGCCCCAGGGCGCACACACGGTTAACGGCGCGGTCCCCCGCCCTCCCCCCCCCCGCCGGCGCTTGGCCCGGCCCCGCGGCTCCGCCGCTATTTCCCCGGCGCCGGGCCGGGTGCGGGCAGAAGGCGGTGAGCCCGAACCCCTCCGTGCCGCCGTCTCGGGGGTCCCCGCACCCCCCGCGCGCCCCCGACATGGGGTGCCGAGCCGCCTGCGTGCTGGCCGTGCTGCTGGCCGGGCTCGTCCCGCTGGGGCAGGGCCAGGAGAGGGAGAAGGTAAGGGCTGGGGGGCCGTTGGGGGGTGCGTGGGGCAGTGCCGAGGAGGGGAGGATGCAGACCGTTGTGCCCCCACTGTGCTGTCCTTGCTGGGCGGTGCTCCCAGCGCTGGGTGCGCGGAGGGCGGCAGGATACGGCCCCGGGGCGGTGGAGCTCCCCGTGACTCTGTCCCC
Source organism: Pavo muticus (assembly GCA_016647715.1). NCBI lineage: Eukaryota > Metazoa > Chordata > Aves > Galliformes > Phasianidae > Pavo > Pavo muticus. Next base: position 3,271,473 of record JACDJE010000957.1, on the reverse strand, counting down.
TGCCAGCTCCCAAAATAGCCCCCTACGGTGCCGGGCACCGCAGTGGGCACGGCCGCCCGCTCCCCCCTTTAACCCCCGCACCGCGCGGCTCCGAGCGCTGCCATCCCTCGGTCACCGCGATGCGTCCGTCCCGCGGCGCCGCGTCCCCGGGGAGGGCCGTTCTCGTCCCCGCTGTTGCACGCCCGGCTGTTGGCTGCCCTCTCGCCTTCCCGGGGCTCTGCAGGCGGATAAACATCCCCGCCGCTGCAGCAGCCGCTCCCGGGTCTGCACACTTCTGCACGTGTGCGTGCACCTCCATACGGCGCCCACCCTGCTGCCGTGACACGTCCCTCGTGTCCTACGTGGTGGCCAACGCTGTCGTGGCACAGTGACAGCCCCCAGCCCGGCCCCAAAGCCCGCTCCCCATAGGTGAAATGCTACGACTCCGTGCGGGGCACCATCTACGACTACGGGGCGCTGACCATCGATGGGGACGAGTACATCCCCTTCCGAAAGTACGCAGGGAAGATGGTGCTCTTCGTCAACGTGGCCACGTACTGAGGGCTCACCCTGCAGTACCTCGGTAATGTCCCCATACCTGTCCTGCCCTGGGGATGGGGTGACACCAGTGCTAAGTGCCTGGGTTCCCCTAACCTATCCCTGGCTCTTTGCATGCAGAACTGAATGCACTACAAAATGAGCTGGGGCCCTATGGACTTGTTGTCCTGGGCTTCCCCTCCAACCAATTCGGGAAGCAGGAGCCCGGCCAGAACTCCGAGATCCTCCCCGCACTGAAGTGAGTACTGGGGATGAGGAAGGTGGGGTACGGAATGGCTGTGGCAACGTGGGAGGGCTGATCCCCAGCTGGGGGATGAGGTTTTGGAGTCCCCTGCCCAACTTGGAGATGAGATTTTGGCGTCCCCTGTCCATCCTGGGGATGAAGTTTGGGGTTCCCACGTGTCACATCTCCACCTGCTGTCCCCTTGTCCCCCACAGGTACGTGCGGCCAGGAGGTGGCTTCGTTCCCAACTTCCAACTCTTCCAGAAGGGGGATGTGAACGGGGCCAAGGAGCAGAAGGTCTACAGCTTCCTGAAGGTGGGTGCTGTGCCAAGGGTGGGGGGCAGCACCCAGATTTTGGGGCTCACGCAGCACTGACGCATCCCCTCCTCTTTGCAGAACTCCTGCCCTCCGGTGGCGGAGGAGTTTGGCAACCCCAAGAACCTCTTCTGGGAGCCGCTGAGGAACCACGACATCAAGTGGAACTTTGAGAAGTTCCTGGTGGGCACTGACGGGGTGCCCGTCATGCGCTGGTACCACCGTGCCAACATCGCCACCGTCAAGAACGACATCATCACCTACATGCGGCAGCAGCGGGGCCAGTAGCCCCCCAGCTCACCCCCCCTGCAGCCCCAACCCAGCCCTGGGGAGCAGAGGACGACATCTCCTTGAAGGCCTGGCCTGAAAGCCCCCACCATGGGGCGGGCTCGGCCTGATCCTGCCCGGGTACGGTGCAGCCCTTCAGTGCATTCAGGCTGCCCGCGCTGCGCAGGGATGTGCTCCTCTCCCAGCCCCAGGGGCCGACCCCCAGTGCTCCAATCCCACAGCAATGCCAAATAAAGGCTCTGCAACCGCACTGCTCTGCTTGTTGCTTGTCACCTCCAGGGGGTGGGATGCTTTATGGGATGGGGTCAGTGCTTCCCAAGGGGATGACAACTGCACCCCCCCAGCCAGAGTGGAGCGTCTCCAGCTGGAAATCTCTGTGTGTTTATTAATTACAGCAGAAACACATTTATCACTACGGCTTCAAGTGCTGCAGGCTGAGCCCAGCCTCCTCCTGGCCGCCCTCATGCTGGGTCACAGAGCTGGGCGAGTGCTCGGGTTTCAGTCCAGAGCACAGAAGGAAAAAATAACAGGCAGCAGCCAGACAGGAGGAGCGCTGCTGAGCAGCACCTAGAAACAAGCACAGCTGCTGCTGGCACACGCATGACACCGACGGTATTTTTTCCCCTCCAGCTTTGTTTTCCTGGAGCAGGATTGGCTCCAGGGAGCGGGGGGATGCGTGGGGCTGAGCCTGGGGCTGGGCAGGGCTCAGATAAATGAATGTTGACCGCTTGCGCAGCGAGTGGGTTCATGTTTTGCTCTGGACACGTGGCTACATCTGAATAAATCTGGGCAAACAGTCTGAGACAAATCCCACCTCGAGTCCTGCACCGAGGCTCTTCCGGCAAAAACACACTTTTAGAATGAAAACAGATTCAGTTCCAGTCCTTAAATAAATACATCACCAAGCACTCTCTCAGTGCGGGATCCATTGGCCAGGGGTGCTCCCAGCGCCAGGAGGGGATTGCTGGCAGAGATGCTCCGGGAACAGAGGGAGCACGGCTCCTTTTCCTGGCTCAAGATCCCAATCCCAATCCTTCAGGTGGAAGGAGATGGCCATGCCATCCACAGTCCCTCTGCCACCACTGCGGCCTCTCCGGCCCCAGGCGTGCATCCACCGTGTGCAGACACAGCGGGCAATCAGCTGGAGGAAGGTCCTAGCTCTACGTACACGGGCACACACTCACATCCTGCTTCTCTTCAGCCATCAGCCCCCATCGCAGCACAGCGACGCCACTCCTCGGCATCACGGCAGCGCAGGACCTGCCTGGTCTGGGACACAAGAGACAGTGTGCTGTCAGCACCACTCCTCAGCCACTGCTCTGGGTGTGTGACATGGGGACAGAAGGCTGGGACATGCTGCAGGGCCCCAGGGGGATGTGGTGCAGGACAGCAGTGGAATGCCACCATCAGGGTCCAGCCCCCACCACCTATTCCCACTCCCCCTTATGGCCTTATGCCCAAACCCCTCCAGCTAACCTGTCCCATCCCTGCCCAGGCGCTGGGCTCAGCCTTACCCAGGTCCTTGGGGACGGGTTTCACCCCGGGCACTGCCGTGGCATTCTGGCTGCGGGCCATAGCGCAGGGTGGGCGCCAGGGGTATTCCGGCTGGAAGAGATGGGAATGGGATCGATGAATGACTGTGCACGTGCATCACAAGCCCCAGACCTGCTCCGTGCTCCCTGTTGTGCTCACTGGGGGATAATGGTGGAAGTTCTGTCCTGGGGCATGCTCGCCCTGCAGTGCCGGCGGGTAGCGGATCTGTTGCCATTCGTCGTAGCCATGGTACATGGGGTGAGGCACGGGGGGGCTGTACTGGTACTGGTACACAGGACACGTGGGGCCCAGTGGTCCTGGCACCGGGTCAGGGTGCAGCCTCTCTCCAGAAGCCTGTGAGGGGCCGGGAGAGATGCTGAGAGCCTGGGGACAGCCCAGAGCAATCCCAGCCCTCTCCCATGCCAGCCCCTCCTCCAGGAAGTGCTTTTCCCCATCCCACCTGTTTGTGCTGTTTCAGCATCTTCTTCAGCTTCTCCTTCTCCTCCTTCTCTCTCTGGCAGTCATCCTTGGAGGCACGCAGCTATGGGTGAGGAGGGGTTAGTGCAGAGCATGGGGCAAGGGATGCTGCCATGTCCTAACCAGAGTCACAGGAAAAGTGCAGGGGACAGAGAGGAGAGCCCTAAACCTCTCCCCACGGGCACACCTGGGCTGGGGAGATCTCTGTGCCAGGCAGGATGGGAGGGCAGTGCCACCCACCCAACAAATTCCAGTGCCTGCACTGGGCTCTGGCAGAGATAAGTGGCACCAAAACTACTGCTCTGTCCCCTCTGTGCCTCCTCATCCCCTGCTCTGAGGTGTGTGATGGGGCTGTGACACAGGGGACAAGCATCTCCAACTCTTCCATGAAGGGTGCAGTGCTGTTCACCTGGTTGTTGGACACGGCCAGCTGCTTCTGCAGCTTCTCCAGCTGCTGTTTCAGCTCCTCCTTCTCCTCGTTCATTCTCTCCCTGTCACTCCGCTCCCGCTGGAAGTCCTCCTCAAAGATTTTCACCTGGTAGAAGGCAGAGCACTGGGTGCACCCGGTCACTGTGTTACAAACCCCAACCACAGCGGCTGTGCCAAGCCCTGGGCACACATGGTGCCATCACGGTCCCTCTGGTGAAGGACCACAGGACGCTCTGCTCTGCTCTCCCTCCCACCCCTCCAGCCCTACCTGCTGCTTGAGCAGCTCGTTCTGGGTCAGCAGTTCCTGTGATGGCACCTTCCCGGCCGGCTCCAGAGTGCCAGCGAAGATGGGTGGAGGGGAGGCCTGGACATTCAGGGCCTCCTCCAGTGCCTGGAGAGGGAGAGGAGCGTGAGTTAGAGTGGGTGACATCTCTGGGGTTGCATCCTTGGAGAGCCCATAGAGATGGAGTGATGCTGTCACCCTGTGGCAATAGGGTGGCAGGGGCCATTCTGCAGCTTCCTACCTTGTTCAGCCGCTGGATCTCCTTCTCTTGGTACTCCCTCTGTCTGGTGACCGGCGCCAGCTGCTCCTGCAGGAAGCGCATCCTCTGCTGCAGGTCCCGCACCTCCATGCCCAGCCGGTCCTTCTCCGCCTGCAGGGATGGGGTCAGCCAGGGAAGGGCGATGGGTTTGGCAGCTGCCCACTGCTCTTCCCAGGGGACTCGCCTCCTCCGTTTCGATCCGGGATTTGGCCAGCAGCAGCTTGCGGTCAAAGTCCCTCTGCTTCTGCTCCCTCTCCGACTCCAGCTCAGTCAGTGCCCGCCGCGCCTCGGCCAGCTCCTGGTGTAGGTCTGTCATCTGACAGCAGGGAACGGGGATGTTGGGATGGCTCCAAGCCCCTTCCCCACGCAGGGTCTCATCTGAGCATCCCCTGTGCCCAGCAGATGCGTGCAACCTGAGCACAGCCCCAAGCCCTACCTTCTGCTCATACTTCTGCTTCATAGCTCGGAAGTGCTGGTCCCACTGCTTGTTCACTTCCAGCAGCTGTGGGTACAGAGTGCTGTTTGCAGGAGCCCACCCTGTGCCCCTGCAGCCCAAATCTCGCTCCTCCTATGGGCTGTGTCTCAGTCTGAGCCTCATCCTCACCTCCCGGCGCTGGTGCTCCAGGATCTTCACTTTCTTCTCCTTGGCCTCCAGCTCTCCTCTGCCTGCTGCCTTCTCCACCACCACCCCGCTCTGCTGCAAGTGCACACACAGGGACCTCAAGGCTTCTGCAAGCCATTTCCCTCTCCACCACCAACCTCACCCCTCAACACCCTGAAGAGTTGCACCAGTGCTACTGGGACAAACTGGAGAGAACTAAGACGAGGCCATGGGGATTTCTGCCTGTCCTCTGCCCAGCCCTGCCTGAGGTCCGTGCTCTCCCCACACCTGCTGCTGCTCGGCTGCCTCTCTCTTCGCACTCTCCTGGTTGCTAAGGGTCACCATCCTCCGCAGCTCCTGGTTCTCGCACCTGTGGGCAGAGACCTCTGGGGTCAGTGGGGAGAAACTCCCAGCGTGTCCCATCCCACTCCCCCCCTCCCATGCTGGTTGCCCTCACCTGAGCTTCTCCAGCGCTTGGTTTCTCTGCTCCAGGTCCCTCTCCAGCTTGGTTCGCAGCTCCTTGTTCTCTGTGTGCAGCGTCTCGCACAGTGTCTGCAGGGTGAATGATGGCAGTGTGAGGATCCCCCAGCACCCAGTTTTTACTGGGGTTGCCACCCCTAGACCCCCCCATGGATGCCCACCAGGCACAAGAATCTTTGTCATTCCCAGCTGCAGGCGGGTACCCAATTCCACAGAATGAAAAGAAGGGAAAAAGGTGGAAAAACAAACATCCAGGCCTCACCCACCTGCAGGAAGGACGTCCTCTGCTCGTTCTTGTGCACCTTGGAGGCCAGGCGCTTCAGCTCGGAGGCCATGTAGCCCATGCGCACGAAGACCTGGTCCTTGCTGGCCTCGCGGGCACAGCCGCTCAGCGTGCTCTCCAGCTGCTGCAGCTGCGGCAGAAGGTTGGCATCCTCATGGGGCAGCGGCTCCAGCTCCTGCACGAAGCTCTGCATCACCCCCTGCTCAGGGTGCCTGCTCCTTCCCCTCGTCCTCCCGCATGGCTCTGTGTGTCTCTGGTGCACCGTGGGATTTAATGCTGCCTTGGGGAGTGCGCATCGGGCACACCCTGCAGCGTCACGGCACATCCCCACCTACGCACAGGGGGTGTCCCCAATGGGCTCATCCTCCCTTTTTGTGGCATCACCTAGGAGACCCGTGGCAGCGCTGGCACAACACAGCCTGACCCGGCTGACTCTGCACTGTGAACACGTTGGCACACCTTCACTACAGCACTCCCAGCCCCACTGACTCATCCCTGCCCTCGGGAACTCCCCAGGTATCCCCTCCTGTCACAGCCTGTCCCCGTGCCCCGTGCTCATGGATAAGTGCCCTGAAACTGCCCCAGGAGGGTGTGCTGCAGGGCATGGCCCTGGGACGGCACAGTGAGGCAGGGTATGGCTGTGATACTGGAGTCACTGTTCCTGCCCTCGTCCCTTCCAGAGCACACAGAACTGCAGCAGATGGAGGCGACAGTGCCAGCCAAGGGGACATTCAGCAAACAGCATACACTATGCCCAGGTTGGGGCAGGCCCTGCCAGCAGTGGTGCACAGCGCTGGTCTTCCCACTGGCTCTCAGAAGGGAGCACCAAAGCATTCAGCTCCTTGGGCTGCCACGGTCACTGTCACAACACTCTGACACACTGGTGTTCCCCTTCCCCCCGAGCCAACTGTGCACCATAAGAAACCTTGGGCCATGCAGTTCCTCCTGCCCATGTCCCAGCACTCACCGCTCTGCCACCATCCTGGGGACATCCCTGTGCTTCTGCAGCCACCACCTCAAACTCTGATGAGGAGCCCTGCAATGGGAGCAGCGTGGTCAGCTCCAGCTGGGAGTGGCACAGCCCCCACTGCATCCCCCCTCTGCTCAGCCCCACTTTCACCACTCACACTCGGGGATTTCCGTGTTCCTGTGTCCTGCTGGGCACTGCCTGGGGCGGCCAGGGCAGAGCTGTGCTCGGGGCCGGCGGCTGCAGGAGGAGAGAATGGGCACATGTCAGACCTCCTTCACAACCTCTGCCTTGCCCCGAGCTTAGCTCCTGGGCTGTCAGGTTCCCCCCGCTCAGTGAGCTCCCATCTCCAACCTCCAGCTTCCACCAGCTCCTCCAATGCAGACGATGCTATCAGCATCTTGTTGTCCTTCACGAGGTCCTCCGCCTTCTGCCGCAGCTTGGATGCCTCTACCTGGGACTCCTCCAGCAGCTCTCCTGGGGGGCAGCAGAAGGACGCTCACCAAGGGTGCTCCCTAAGGATGCTCCCCAAGGATGCTCCTCCCTACCCCCAGTGCCCTCACTGCTGCAGCCTCAGCCATCAGCACCAATCCCCCTACTTGGGTACGAGGTCTGTTTTTACCCAACAACATCTCCTCCTGACCAAATCCTGGGGCCAAGCTGTCTTTGTGGCTCACAGCCACAGGTTCCTCATACTGATGCAGGGAGGATTGGTTCCAGGAGGCGGAACAGCAGCACTGCATTTGTACACCTCCCACAAGAGCCCAATTTAAGCCTGGGTAATGTACAGTCAAGGCTGCAAGCCTCAGGGCAGCAGACAGCATGAGCCCCAGGCAAGGACATGGCAGTCACGGGGATCAGGAGGGAGGTGGAAATTCGGCTGCTGAAGCAGAAGGACTCGAAAGCAGAAGCTGGGTCACGGGACTGAAAGCAAAATATGGGGTGGGTGGGAGAACGGGGACAAAGAGGAAAAAGGGGGTGGCACAACTGCAAAACACCCCAGGAGTGTTTAGAAAGGTCTCAGTCCCCCCACATCCCATGGTAAAAAGGCCCATGGATGCCACACAGGCTGCAAAGCTGAGGCTGCCAGAAACCAAACCCCATCCTCCGGGTCTGGTATCCACCGTGCAGTGATTACCGATAGATTTGATCCCCTGCATCCTCTCCTTCAGCCGGGCGTTCTCCTCTATCAGCCGCTCAAATGCCGTGGATCCATTCTCCTCCGTGCCCCCACCGGGGTCGTAGATGCGGTAGGGTCCCCTCCCTTCCATGGCTGCCATTCAGCCGCCCACCTCCCAGCCTGGCATCCCTGCAAGGAACAGCACGTCACCCTCCTTCCCCGGCTGCCACCACGGTCCCCAGTGCAGCGCCGCACCAGGTGAAGGCACTGCGCTCTGCACGCTCTGCTTGCGCCTGCCCTGTGCGAGTGACAGCACCGGGGTGACTCAGGGCCACGAGAGCTGTCACACGCGGTGGCATTGCCGGCGGTCCTCGTGCCGTGTGGATCACAGCTCAGCAGACACAGGGGTCCCTATGCAGCCCCAACCACCTGCACTGCTGCGGGGATGGAGGCTGCAGTGGATGCCGCAGCTTGGGGCATCACCTGGATGCAGCAAGGTGCTGCTAGTCAAGGAAAACATCTGAGGTTGGGCCTTTGTTTTCCTGCAGGAAGCTTTTTCCTGCCGGGTTTGAAAGTGGTTGAAGTGATGGGAGCCTTACAATGAAGTCACAGTTTCCATCCATGCAGCAGGGCAAACAAACAATGAACCAACGCAACACAAAGAGCCTGGCAACATCGTACTGGAAAGCCCCTCAGACAGAGATTTCCGCAAACAATTGTCACCAAAACAGAGGGAAATGAGAAAAAAAAAAAACAACAAATCCTTCCACTCTGCTCCCAAGCACTACTCATGCTGAAAATGAAAAGCTGTGCATGTGTGGGTGCCCCAGTTACACTCCTTGCATTCGTGGCAGTGGGAGCAGGTTCCCAGCCCAGGTGTTGCCCTCACCCTGCGGGTAACAGCTCAGCAGCCAGAAGGGCACTGAGCTGTGCAAAGCTAAGGGGGAATGGAGGCTCCTGGGGGGCGTTTTTGAAGAGGAAGGCCTGACTTCAGACCAGTGCCCATGCCACATGCCATCTGGGCAGGTCACAGGGGATGGTGACTGCTCAGAAGCAGAGGGGACGTTCTAGGTGACAGCTGCCACCTGGCAGCATCCACAGCAGGAGCAGCAATTAGTGCTCACCTTGTCAGGAGGCAATTATCATACAGCACATCTGACAGGGGTGGCATGTCCCCTGCAGGGAGATGGCACAGCAGGTGCCTCACTCACCTGGGCAGCATGCAGAATGGGGACAGCAGCACACACAGGCTGGGGACCTGGAGCTGTCTGGTCACCATGTACTGCTCTAGGTGCAAGCGTGGGGCTTTCAGAATAGCTGGCCAGCATTGTGCTCCTGCAGCCAGCACCCCACTGGGCACACACACCACGTCCCCTGCCGTCCTGTCCCCTGCTCTGACCCGGTACACAAGGGGATGTGACATGAACCATCCCAACAAGATCCACTGCACTAAATCCAACTATGGCCAAGAACACAAACCAAAGCCTCCAGCCTCTGCTCATCCCCAATACCCACAATTCTGTCACGGATTTCCCTACCCAAGGGCCATCCCAAGGACTGCAATGGCCGTATCAAAACCACAGCTGTATAGACTTGCAATGAAGATCCCACATTTCACTATTAACAGAGGAGGAGAGAGAATAAAATACACATGTCAACCCAAGCAAAGCTTGGTTTCAGGTAGGTTGGATGTTTTGTTCTTAATCAAACCACTGAGATCCTTCCATGACTCCTTCCTGGCCAAGGGATGCTCACCAGGAGGGAGGCAGAAAGGCCTTTGGCAGAAGTGCCAGGAGGTGCAGGCAGAGGCTGTGAGACACTGAGGTCACCACTGGGGTTTCGGTGTCTGTGGGCAGGTTGTGGGTGCACACGGGGCAGCGGGACCTTGGGGTGGTGAATTCTGGTGACAGCTCAGCAAAAGGAGAGAATGACAGAGTGGGTGGGCAGGGAGACTCCCAGGTGTTTATGCAGCTTGGTAGTGAGGCAGAACTGATGCCATGGGCTGGCTGTGGTGCTGCAAGGTCCCCATGCAATGGAAGAGAACACAAAGCATGTCCTCTCTGTGATGTCCCAGTGCTCAGGAGGATGCTGGCTTGCATCCCCATCCCCGCAGCAAAGCAAGGGTTTCTGCAGCAGCATCTTGGTGCTGCCTGCTCTGTTCCTCTCCCCAGAGCCTGGAGGCTGTCACACACGGCTGTATCATGGCTGTCACCATGCATGGAAGCCAGCAACGCTCAGCGCTGCCATCCTTGCTGCTCTGCACAGCACTGGGGCAAAGCTGCTCCTATGCAATCAGCGCCAGCAGCAGAAGACTGCAAAGCTGTGCTAGCAAAGTTCCCCCCCCCCCGGCACCCAGAGCGAAGGGATTGTTGTTCCCAAAGCACTGAGATCTGCAGTGCTACAAGAGATGGTTCGGCTGCCTCCACCCACGGTGTTTTGCAGCAGCTGTTGGCAAGCAGCAGCCCACAGCCCCGTGCCAAACAGGTCGGGCCAAAAGGGCATCTTGTAGAGCCAGGAAGGATGTCAAAGGATGCCAACCCCCACTCCTTTGATTGCACACTTTGCAGAGCCACACAGACGGCTCCCAAGGGCGCACCTTGCTGGAACCTTCCTGCCTCCAGAATGCGCTCTGTGCTCAAGGTCTGCTCTCATAGCCCAGTTGTCACTGCCACAGCCCATAAACAAACGTGCACTTTGGCAGGATGCGTGGCAGCACAGCGCTGCCTCTTTGCTCAGGAGGGTGGAATTAGCGAGCTATGGGGGGAAAGCTGTGTTCGCTGTGCTATGGGGTGCAAAACATGCACACCACAAATCCAGAATCGGGGTATGCACAGCACAGCATCCCAGCGTAGCATGGCACCTGCTCACGTTCCAGCCCCCAGAGGCCCACATCAGTGAGCAGAGCCGTGGGGTGTGGGAAACCCCGGGGTTGTGCAACCCAGCGCCGGGGTGGGGTGCGCTCCGCGATGGGGCAACGCGCGGCACGCAGCCATGCCGGGCCCGGAGCCCGCGGCCCGCCGCGCTGTCAGCAACGGGAACGTTCTGAATGGACACGCTTGGGGTGCTCGGGAACACGGAGCGGCGAGAAGCACCCCAGCACCGCTCCGCCCCGAGGGGGAACCGAGGCGCGGCGTCACCGCGCGACGGACGCACTGAAAGACGCTCACCCCAACGGCGAGCAGCAGGACGGCCCCGGGGATGTCACCGCCGCACGCAGCAACAGCCGCCCCATTTCAGAGGAAGTCGGTTCAGTGTCCCAGCAGAGCACAGCCGTGCCCCTCCGGGACCGCCCCCCAACCCCACCGCAGCGCGAAAGGACCGAGCCGGTATGAGCCCACCTGCAGCCGCGGGGCTCCCCGCACCGCTCCGCTGGGCTCCGCCGCCAGTACGGGAGAAGGAAACGGCGCAGCAGCCTTGGGCCCGCCCCCTGGAAATTCCCAGCATGACGGACAGGCGCCGCAGCCAATCGGAGTGGGCGGTGCGGGTTATAACGAAGAAGGGTGGGGGCGGCTGGGGCAGTGGGGTGTAATGGCGGCCGTTGGGATGTGCGCGTTATGTGCTACGTGTGCTGCTTGTGCTCGCTCTTGGGGCTCTGAGGGGTGCGGGGTCCCGGGTCCCGGCCTTCCTCCATCTGAGGGGGTTCTCTGTGAGAGGAGAGGCAGGGCCGAGGTTCTCAGCCCTTCAGCTGGCTTGTAGAGAGACAAAATGGCTTCTCGCTGCCTTCCTGAGGGCTGGTGCAGGCCTCTGCTGCGGGCCGGGGAGGAGCTGGGGAAGGGGCTCTACCGCAGAACCAGGCCTTCCCCTCGGTTTGAGCCCTGTGGGAGGGCAGCGTGAGGCTGACCCTGTCCTTCCTCAGTCAGGGCAGGGAGAATTCTCCACTGAGTCTAATTCCAGAGGAGTGATTACAGTCCTCCGGCTGCAGCATCAATTACCAGCAGCGCCGTCTCTGTGCTGCTGCTTTGTTTGTCGCCTACTTGCTAACAGCAGCGATCAGCTGGAGGAGCAGGAACCGCAGGGAACGCCTCTTGGCTTCAGCAGTTCTCTGGGACTTGCCAAGTTGCTACCTGGTTCTCTGTCCCGGTTTTGCCATGAGGGAGGTGTTAGGTATTCAATAAACAGAGGAACTGCTGTAAGCAAGCGTCCTCCTTCTGTAGGGGCTTGCTGTACTCCTGGGGTGGCTTTCACTTGGAGCTGTTCTCCAGCTGTCCCAGTCCTGGCTTCCTAGGCTCTATGTTGTTCCATTATTTCCTGGCAATTTGAGGTTTTGGGGCACTGCCTGGGTTATAAAAAGTAAAAGAAAACAAATTCTGTTCCCACCAAATTCAATGCCCTGCTTGTTTTCCTCTCTGAGCAGGACAGTGCCCTTGAAGCCTGGCTGGGTTATGAGGGGTGCTGGGGCCCTGATGTGCTGTGTGAGTGTGCCATGTCCAAGGTCTCATCAAGGGACGAAGAGCCGAGCAAGTGCTGTTTCCCTTTTTTCTCCATCAAATTCCTTGTTTTCCTCCAGAGACCCAGAACTGTTCTGTGAACCCTCAGAAAACTTGGCTTCCACACTAAACATAATCCCACAGACCCAGAAAGCATCTTGTTTATAAAACAGTGTCCCAGCCTTCAACAAATAGCCAAACCCTCTTCTATTTTTCTGAAAGCAGAGGAGGTGGCACAGCTCTGAGCTGACAGCCATAAGCTGCCTGCCTTCCCCTCCACTCCATCCCAAGAAAAGTATCCTGCTACTCACCTGGCTGGGCAGGAGGGGCTCGGGGAGTGAGAGCCTGTTGGTCTGAGCGCTCAGTCCTGGGTGCTGCGATCCCCGACTGCAGGAAGGCTGGCCCAGCTGAGTTTACTTTTAGGCATGGAGAAGGGGATTTCCCCATGATGGAGGCCCCAGACAGCCTCTGGGTGGTTTTGATAGGCAGCCAGGCACCACTTAAAGGGCTCTCCTGTGCCATTCCTTCCACACTGAGGGGCCGCTGAGCAGTGTCAGGTATTAGTCAGCAAAAGGGGGGTGTCATGGGGGCTGTGATTCACTTTGAGACTACTAGAGAAACTGATTACATCATTATCATCATTTGATTTCAGTGGGTTGCTTCTCCCCAGGGAACTTGCTGCATCTTGTGATGCTGCTATTGTGCCACATGCATTTCTGTCCTGTTTTTGGCAGTCTCTGAAGCCAAAACAGGAGGATAATTCCATTTGGGAGAGGAGGAAAGAGCTGTCTCTGGTGGAGAAGCCGGAACTGCAGGGAGTCTTCAGTGGCCATCCACTGAGATGGTCAGAGCCAAATCTGGAGCTGGCTGGTGCTGGAGATTTGTGTTTCTATTTTAGAAGCTCAGTGCAGCTCCTGAGCTCCTCGCCTGTGGCCTCATTGTACCTGCGTGCTGCTGGGGCAGGAGCTGGCTCACTGACTGCCTGGTGGTCTTGGAAGCAGAGGGGTGTTCCCCAGCACTGCTGCTGCATACATGCCCACTGGCTTCTTTTGTGTTTTCCCCAGCTGCTCTTTGTACTTCTGCCTGAGGTCACCAACCCAGATTGGCGCAGAACAAATTTCATTCTGAACACAGCGATCAGGACAGGGCTGGTACCAGAGGCTTGTGGTCCTGCTGGTTCTTCCTCATTCCCTTGGTCCTTTTGCGCTCACAAGAGAGAAAACTTGTAGAATCATAGAATGGCTTGGGTTGGAGGGGACCTTTAAGATCATCTAGTTCATCTGTAGGCAGGGACACCTCCCTGTAGACCATGTTGCTCACGGCTCCATCCAGCCTGGCCTTGAATGCTTCCAGGGAGGGAGCATTCACAATCTCACTGGGCAACCTGTTCCAGTGTCTCACCACCCTCACAGTAAGGAATTTCTTCCTAATATTTTATCTAAATCTACCCTCTTCCACTTTAAAATGCTTTCTCCTTGTCCTGTCACTGCATGCCCTTATGAAGAGTCCCTCCCCAGCTTTCCTGTAGGCCCCTTCAGGTACTGAAGGCCTCTGTAAGGAACCCCCAGAGCCTTCTCTTCTCCAGGCTGAAAAGCCCCAGCTCTCTCAGCCTGTCCTCATAGGGGATGTGGTCCAGCCCTCTGATCATCAAACACCTGATAGCAACTGCAGTTCACAAGCATGCAAGCGTAGCTATGAAGATGAATTTTTGCATACTAGGGTGTTTTTGCGGGGAAGACCGGGCTCAGTGCCTTTAGCTGAGGTTCATTCACATGAGGGCTCTGTCATTGCTTCTGTGCTCTCCTCTTCCCCCCTGTTCCTGCTCATTTCAGTTCAAGACTACTTTCCTTTGGGTTGTGCCTACTCAGGTGGGAGCATGTGCATACCCAGCCTTGCAGATCCCAAGTGGCACTGACCCAGCAGTCCAAGGTGTCTGATAAATCCACCTGCTCTAAGTGCTTCCAGGCAAACTGAGTGCATTGCAACTCAAAGGCTGATTGCTTTTTGGACTTCAGCGAAGCTGAGTGAACTTCAGCAAACCCCAGCAAAGACCAACGAACCCGAGCGGACTTCAGCAAACCCCAGAGAAGACCTGTGGGTCCACATCCCCTGCCTTCATGGGCTTCCCATGGCTGCAGAGCTGCTTTCATGGTTCAAACTCACACACGTGCTGAGAGCTCCCAGTATTTGCTTGAGTGCTTTAAGCTTTGGATTATTCGGAATCTCAATTTGCAAGGTCAACAACTCACACAAAGGGGATTTTCCCCTCTTCTGCTCTCTCCAGACCATGTCTCATCCAGTTGCAATGCCTGAGGAGAAGCAGATGTGTCAACAGTCAGCATGTCCTGGGAAGCCAGCGCAAGGCTAGCTGCGTGTGGGGAGCTCGGCCGTTCCCCAGCCTCTTCTCACCATGGGGATCAGCGTTCAGCAGCATGCACGTGGCAGAGCTGCTTCTTCCTCCTTTGGCTTGAGAAGAAGGAAAGCCAGGCCCTGGCTGGGTTTCTCCCTGCAGAGGATGGGGTGCACCGCAGGGGAGATGGAAGCGGCTCACTGAAATTGCAGCCTGCAGTGCTGGGCCAAGAACCGAGACCAGCATCTGTAGGTGGTGCACAGATGTGGTGGCTCCTGGTGGGCTCTCATAGCCAAGAGGCTGTATGGTGGCTGCAGGAGCTGACTCAGAGGCAGAGGTCCGGCCCTCTGCATGCAGAATGCAATCTTGTGGGGTTTTTTGGATGTTGCAACCTGTGAAATCTAGCACTGGTTTGCCTGGAAGTGAGCCCTTGTCCCCAGCGCTGCTGGTCAATGTGCGGAGCAGATGGGTGCTGGGGTGAGTCCCTGATCCTGGCAGCTGCAGCCCTAAATGCCTGCGGTGTGGGTGGCTGGTGGGGTCCTGCCTCTGGAGCATGCCCTGCTCACAGCTCTCCTGCTTCCTTCCCTTCTCTGTGCCC
The DNA here is from genome assembly GCA_016647715.1 of Pavo muticus. Lineage (NCBI taxonomy): Eukaryota > Metazoa > Chordata > Aves > Galliformes > Phasianidae > Pavo > Pavo muticus. Next base: position 3,256,303 of record JACDJE010000957.1, on the reverse strand, counting down.
ATCGGTTTGGGCACTGGCAGCAATTTGCTGAGCTCAGTCCTGTTTGCAGCTCTCCCTCAGAGGACAGCCCACTGTGAGCAGCCCCAGGTGTGCTGCTGGCCGCAGCAACATGAAGGCTGAATGTTTAAATGTCTGATGTTTAAATAGGATATTAACTAGGCTCAAGTATTTCCAGCAATTCAAATGCTACTGACTGCATTCTGTTCCAGCTGTTGCAACAGATGATGCAGATGGATTGCTGTTATTCTGGGTGCAGGAAGCAGGACAAAGGCTTGTAGGCAGCAGGAGCTGCCCAGAAAGCTCTTCCAAGGGAGGGTGTTTCTCTGAGGAGGAAATCCCATGCTGCTCTCCCTCCCTGTCTCCAAACACTGTGCGACTCTGGTATCTCACTGTTTTGGCAGTGGGTGCCAGGGAAATTCCTAACATGGGGAAATGGGATGTGGGGATCAGGTGGGCTTCCTGGGGGGGTGCTGGCAGTGGCATAGCTTCAGCAGGGCTATGGCCAGCCCTGAGGGTCACACATGGTCCTGTGCTGCTCGGAGCCAGTGGGTGATGGAGTGATTGGTCTCAGGTTTACAGCAGTCAGTGGGATGGGGGCCCATCCCTACACCTGTAAAGGGAAGGCCAAGGGAGGAGTTGGACTCAATGGTCCTTATGGGTCCCTCCTAACTTGGGATGTGCTATGAAATCTCTATCAGAGGGTGAAATTGTTCAGTGGGGTTGTTTACCCTCGAGAAAAGCATGTTTGTTGCAGGGGGTGTTTTACAGGAACACATCAAGGGAACGCTCAGTGCAGTAACCCCAAACCAAGGCATGTCAGCTTCCGTGGTTTGCCTCTACATGTTGCCGCTGCTTGACCTCAGCTGGGTTTGAAACGCTGTAATAACGTTGTGTTATTATTCCTAATGCTGCTTTGATATTTTGAAGGTGAGCCTTTCCTCGTCAGGCTGTTCTGGGGAAAATGTGGGTATTTAAGACTTTTTGTTCTGACTTGGAAACAATTGAAAGTGCTGGAATTTCCCACTTTTGGAAATTCCAGTTCTTTCCTCCTGGGAACTGGGGGAAGTGCAAACATAAACTCTTTGGGGGTGTAGCCTGCATGGCGTGTGCGTTTCAACTGCTGTTTTGGCAACTTGAAAGCACAGGAAACTGCGTGCAAGGACGGCTGGGTGCCATCGAGCCTGATGTGTATCTCTGGTTTATAAAAGCCCCATCTGCACGAGATCCAGCCCTGACCGCAGCATAGAGGGGAATGGCGCAGAACCTGCCAGGGGCTTTCAGAGGTATGCGGAGAGCTTTCAGAGGCTCTGGGTGACATCCATGCACTGCTGCCAGCCCCAGAGTGGTTAACAGCCTTTTGATGATAAGGGTGGTGAGGCACTGGCGCCAGTTGCTTAGAGTGGTGGTGGATGTCCCGTCCCTGGAGACACCCAAGGTCAGGCTGGACGGGGCTCCGTTCTCCTGACTGAGCTGTAGATGTCCCTGTTCATTGCAGGGGAGTCAGACCAGATGGCTTTTAAGGGTCCCTTCCAACTGAAACAATTCTATGAACAAATGGACACGTCTCACCCCAAGGTCAGCAACAGTAAGGTTTTATTCATGAGACTTAAAACCATCTTTCTGATATGGATAAATTCCTGGGCTAGTGGCACATTTGTGTATGCATTTGCACTGAGACAGACAGTAACCCCCCCCTCCTCATGTAGTCCCCTCCCCGTGTGCCCCCATCCTGCAATGCGGTGCCGCTCTCTGGTGCAAAGTGAGCTGTGCTCCGCAGGACCCCGCGTCCCCCAAAGCCCCCGAAGCTGCAGTGACATCCAGGCGGTGGGTGTGCACGTGCTGGCTCAGACACGACGGCGAGGCTGGCGTGGCCTCCTAGTCGTCCCCCCCACACAGGGCCAGCAGAGCCTTGCGATAGTCACCAGAGGTGTCCTTCTGCAAGAGGACATCCAGCTCAGTGCTCTCTGCCTCTGGGTCCCCAGCTTAGGGCTTGGCCGAAGAAGGTGCTGAGCCAAGTGGGGTGCCTCCCTCCCCTTACCTCGATCATATGGTACAGAGATTTGTCAAACAGGTCTATAAACTCGCCCCGGATGTTGAGCAGGTCGATCTCGCTCCGGGAAATCATGATCCGAGTTAGGGTCCTCTCATCCGTGCCGGCACCCTGCGGAGGGGAACTTGAACAAATAACCCCAGAAGGAGGGGCACAGGAGCCTCTCAGCATATCCAGCACAGCCCAAGTTGGAGGTCACCACTCAGGCATATGCAGGGCTTGCTGCTGGCATGACACGAGCTTCCTGTGTCTTTGCTAATCCAGAACTGGTTTGAGCTCAGCCCTGCTCCCTTGGGGATAGCTGGAGGCCAAGCCCCATTGCTACCATGGGATGAAATCAGAGTCCCAGAGGGTCCCATAGCCCTGTTCCCTAGGAGAGCCCATCTGTACCTTCATGGACTTGTAGAGCTTGTCAGCAAAGAAGGCTGGCTTGTTCTTCACGCTCCGTACTGCAACACAGAGGGGAGAGAAGCTGAGTGCAGGCATAGCCCCACAGGATGCCCTGCAGGTGTCCCAACCCTAAGCTGTGCTGTGAGCCCCCCTGCCCCCAAAGCAAGGAGGAAGCAGGCAAAGGGGCTGCTGTCTGGTGCCCTGCACTTACCAATGGCCACAAAGGCATCCCTCACGTCTCCTGACATCCGCTTCCTGATGGCGTGCTCCACGTCGTGGTTGGTCATTTTGATGAACTCCTGGAACACTTGGGGTGGGGAGAGGAAAGATCAGCACCAAGCGCTTGTCCCAGCCCCAGCAGACCCAAGCCTCAAATGTGGAGGTTTCTGGACAGCATAGGACAAGCTTGGGTGACCCTAACCAACCACTCCAAATGGGGGGCTGTGCTATCTCCTCCCACTGCCTTGTCCCCATCACTGTTGGAGACATGGGGCCACCCAACAATCAGAGCACTTGTACACAGGCAGGATCGAGCACAGAATGACAAAATCATAGTCACAGAATCATTAAGGTTGGAAAAGACCACCAAGGTCATCAAATCCAACCAGTGACTCGTCACCACCGGGCCCACTAAACCATGTCCCTCAGTGCCACATCTCCCCCAGCAGGGAGGAGCGGGGCAGTCCTACCTCTGCGGAGGTGCGGGTAGCTGCGGGTGCAGAGGATGCTGAGGAAGCGGGTCTCCAGGGAGTCACTGGAGTCATTGCTGGCAACGTCAGCAAGTTTCTACGGGAGGAAGAGAGAGTGAGGAGGGGGGCAGGGAGAGGGATGTCAGACAGCTCTTCCTAGATGTGAAGGTTCACAGCTGCACAACCACACATCATGTCTGAGAAAAGGTGACGTTCTCCAGTTTTTATGAAAAAAATGGAATGCTTGTCGATAGGGTATTCGTTCCATCTTTGGAGGTGGATGACCAGTAGTGTACATGGAACTCAGAGCTGCCAGACACAGGAACCCCCAGCCCCAGCCCTGCACCCATGGACTGCAGCTCTCAGAAATGTGCACAGAGCTGAGGAGCAATAGGGCAGGCACTCACCAGGGTCTCAGCAACAACCTGGTGGAGAGAAAGAGAGAGACAGGAAGACAACAGGATCAGAAGGTGCTGCAGAACCTTTCACTTTCCTTTGACAATGTGAGGGAAGTCTATCAAAAGCCCACAAAATGACCTGTCCCCTGCTTCCCCAAGGCTGAGCTGATCACAGAGTCCCCCATCTCCTCCTTCAGTTGGGTCCCAGGCTGATGGGGACTAATAGTATGGGACAGAGCTGGGGCTGGATGTGAGCAACCCAGATCTGGCATACACCAGCCTGCCCACCTCTGCTTTGCAGCAGAACACCACCCGGCACCGGGACAGCTGCCGCCCAGCTGCAATCCCTGTGCTCGTCATCCCTGGCTCTCTCTTTCTCTGCAGCAGCAGCAGCAGCAGCAGCGCATGCAGAAGCGAAGCAGCCGCTCCCTCTGCTGGCAGCAGCTCGGCTGTCCCCATGCTCATGGCATGCACCGGGGCAGGATAGGAATGCTAGGTTGGAGAGAGGTGGCCCCTTGCTCTGTGGCCCCAAGGAGCGATGCTTGCCCCAGGAAGGGGCCCCTCCCCACCCTTCACCACATGCCAAACGAAGCCAAAGGGAAGGAAAGGAGGGGAAGCACCCAGCCCCATCCTGCTGCAGAGTGGGGAGGCAGTCCCAGGGAGCAGGATATGGCTGCAGTGCAGGACATGCAGCCACCAAACTCTCCATCACCTTTGGAGATGTCTCAACCTGAAAGAACAGGACCCCAGGGTGCTCAGCCCAAGGGTCAGGGCCCTCCTCAGATCAGGAGTTCAGCCAGGCCATGGGCCCAGCACCCCAGTTCTGCTCTCTCAGCCCTCCCCATCTGGTCTTGACTCATCAGCACCCAGTGAAGACCAGGGCATGGTTTGGGGTGGCATCCTGAGCACTGGTGAGGTGCAAAGCAGCATAAGCTTCAGTGCTTCCCCATGCACAAGGCAAAGAGGTGAGTGCCTCCTGCAGGCCAGCCCAAAGCTGCTTTTGAAGCTGAAGATCCATGTTTCAGTATTGCTGTGTGCTGTGGAGCCCCAAAGCAGCCACTCTGCACAAGGAACAGTGCAGCTCTGGCTGGGCGCTCCCTGGGGCTGCTATGTGTGCATGGAGCAGCATCACCCAGGCCATCAGGCAGGGCTGCAGAAACCAGTCCTGAGAGCTGACATCCCTTCACCTGCCATTTCTCTCTGCAGCTTGCAGAGACCCAACCCCAGCACCACGTGGTGCTCTGAGGATGCAATGCCCTTGATCCTATACAAACAGCTTGTAAGGTTCTCACCTTGGCATCTTCGTGTGCCTGTGTGAGGTTCTCTGGTCCCTCATCGCGGTTGCCCTGTGGGTCAGTGCAAAAATCATGGAGATTTGGGGAAGAAATCTGGGAAAGTCCCAGATGAGGGGAGGACAGACAGGGCACTCCCAGCCCACAGCCACAACCCCACAACCCGCAGCAGGACTATGCCCCACACGAGAGCTGTCCATACCAGAGCCAAGGAGACGAGGATCCTCTTGAAGTGCCCCGATGTGTCAGAGCTCAGGTCGTCCTCCAGGCTCTTGTGGTAGGCTGAGGGCAAGGGGACAGCTGAGCCCAGCCACCCACCAGCACCCACTGTCCCCGTGACCCACCCGTGGGGTCTCTTTGTGCCTGAGGTTGGCGGTGGTCATCCTCCAGATGCCTCCATGCCTGGAGGTGGGGACCAGCCCAGCAGCTCTGATGCCTTTCTGCTGGGACCACAGAGCTGTCTGCTTTAAACCAGAGGGCTCTGGGGCAGAAGGGGCTGTGGATTTAACCTGGCTCTTGCTGTTCTTGTTCCATAAGGAGAAGGGGGCTTGGGTGGAAGGGAGATAAATGCATGGCCCTCAGTGCTCCCCGCACTCCCTCCCATCCCATACCCTGCTGGTACGCCTCGTTGATTGCTGCGATCTCCTGGTTGTTCCGTGTGGCCATGATCTCAATAAGGGTGCTCTCGTCTGTGCCAGCCCCCTGCAAGAGAGCATCCCCCAGTGCCAGGCCTTCATCCTGTCTGTGCAGCAAAACCCGCACTGTCTGTGCATGCAGAAGCCGATGGCATCACTATGACACCCACCTCCACTGCCTTCCTCAGCTGCTTGGCATCGTACTGCGCCGGTGTCAGCATGAGCCCGAGGATCAGCTTGGCCAGGCTTCCTGACAGCTCTGATTTCAGGTCTGCCAGCAGGTCCTGCAAAAGCAATGGGATGTTTGGTGTGCCAGCTCCTTCTGCAGGGACAGCCCAATGCAGCAGCAGGTAGAAATGTGTGGAGGTGGGAGGGAGGCAGCTGGGAAGGCCCCAGCAGGATTTCTTGCAGCGAGGGAATGACATTGAGGAGGGAAGGACACAGGCAGAGCAATGGATCAGGGTGGGAGAGGCCAGTGGTACCCTTCCATAGTGAGCCTTGTAGGCCTTCAGAATCTGCTGCCTCTGGGCGTTGCTCCTCTGTGTGAGCACCTCGATGATGGCACCTTCATCTGTGCCTGCAATGACAGCAGAGATGCAGGTGAGAGGCTCCAAGGGTACAATAGAGCCATGCACATTGTCACCCCCTGCAAACTGGTGCATGAGGAGGGGGAGCTTACATAGCTGCAAAGCTCATGCTTTATTGCCCCAGGGCTATTCTGCAGCCCTGCATGGGTTTTCTGCCCTGGGATTTGTTGGGGAGCATCTTCCCATGGGGTCAACGTGGGGCTGGGTGCACTTACCCAGGCCCTTCATCGCCTTCCGCAGCACCTGCGCATCACCATCATCATTGAAGCTGCCTGCAGGCTGCACGGTTCCTCGCAGCTGTGGAGATACAGAGTGTGTGGATTCACTCGTAGGCAGCAGGATGGGAGGAAGGAGGGATGGAGGGAGGGACGGTGCCACCCAGCAAGCCCATGCCAAAGCAGGTGGTGGGTTAGTGCGAGCACCTGGAGCTGGGTGAGGATGTCCCCAGTACCATCACCCCTTCCATCTGAGGGCAAACCATAGCCAGACAGCAGAGAGAGGGGAGCAGGTGGGAGGCAGCCCCCTGTGTCTCGGTGTGCTGCTTTTTGCCATCCCCTAGCACTCAGACCTGATCAGCTGAGGGCCAGGAGAGGGGCACAGAAAGGAATCATGCCCTGTGTCCTTACACAACTCCCAGCACAGCACCGGGGCACCCAGCCCTCTGGGCATCTCTCTGCCCACCCCAAAGCACTGTGTCCTAGGTACCTCCAGCCACATGCAGGTCCCACCAACTGTGCCCTGGGTACGCTTCCTTTGGGGTGAGTGCCCCGGGGCTGTGCAGGCTGCATCACACAGACATGCAGGAGCTGCTGCCTCAGTGAGAGAGGCTTCTGAAAGATGGGTTAGTGGGGCCAGGGCTGGCTAGCCCTGCAAGGTTATGCTGATTTGACCTTGTGCCCAAAACCAAAGAGCCAAAAGAGTTGAAAGAAGGCACACAGCAAGAGGTAGAGAGGGGACACGGAGTTGTGCCCCGTGACAGAAGGGAGCAGGCGGTTCCCAAGCTGGCGGTGAGCAGAGGAGGCTAGGGGTGGGGGCTGAGGGTGCTGACCTCCACTTTGGCCACCGCGCTAAGCTCCCACATCCGATAGGCCACCTGCGCTGCCTCGGGGAAGAACTCACCTGCAGCACTGCAAGAGGATGGCAAGGACAGGCAGACAGTGAGTTGCACCCTGCCCTGCAGCCACCCCATCCTGCACATCCCCAGGGTTCCACAGCCGCCATGTGCTGGGCATGGGGCAAGTGGAAGGGACTGTGGCATCGTTGGTGGCAGTGTTAAGGGACCACAGGGTCACCAGACCCAGCTGGGTTCTCTGCAGGGAGCCAAACCATAGGTTTGTACCCAGCCCCAGGGGGACAAGGATGGATGGAAAAGGGAGTGACAGGTGTTCTTACTCATCATCCCCTCCACACAGCTTCAGCAGAGCCTTCTTGTACTCTCCAGAGGTGTCCTCCTGGAAGGATGGGCAGAGATGGATGATGGTGCATGGCAGGGATGCACTGTGGTCACAGGATGGTGCCGTAGGAATGGCACAGGGAGAAGGGCTCCCTGAGCTGTCCCCTCCAGCTGGAGCCCTGGCACCTGGGCTGCCCCACACTCAGCATTGGGAGGGAGGCAGCACTGGGAGATCGGGACCCCTCAGCCCTCACCTTTATCATGTTGTGGAGAGATTTGTCGTACTTGGTCCTGAACACCTCCCGGATGTCCAGCATGTCAATCTCGCTGCGTGACACCATGATGCGGATCAGCGTGTTGTCCCTTGTGCCCAACCCCTGCAATGGAGCATCCCTTGTGTCAAACCCTGGAACTGCAAACCCACTCAGACTGGGAAGGATGCTTGGATTTGGGACCCTCTAGTGGGTCTCCCTCAGTCCCAAGTCTGGTGAGTCCTTTGTAGGGAAGAGCTGAGGTCCCAGGACACAAGTCCTGGCTTCACAGCCACTCACTGGCACGGTGAGGGGAGATTTCCTTGGGCTGGGGTGATGCACCCACCTTCATGGCCTTGTAGAGCCTTTCAGCAAAATACTCTGCTGTGCTTCTGACACACTTCACTGCAGGGGAAATGGACAAAGTGAAGGGGGGGACAATGGCAACCTACCCTGCACAGCCACCCCCCGACCCCACTGGTGCTTGTGCTGCACCATGCAGCCCCAGCAATGGCAGTGATGGTTTCACCACCCACTGCACCACCGTACCCACTGCCAGCATCAGCTTCTCGAAGTCACCGGAGAGCTCTCCCCGGATGCTCCTCTCGATTGGCTTCCCCGAAATCTTCAGGTACTCATCAAAGACTGCGTTATGAGAGTAGAGTGTCGGATGCTGAGCCCTTTTGGGGCTACCAGGATTGGAGCAGCATCCCTTTAGGGCATAAACCACTCTGTGGGTAGGGTGTTCCAGCTGCTTGGGCATCCCCATCCCTCCTGTGGGTCAGCCCAGTCCTTTCTGGAGCATGCAGTATGCCCCAGTAGAAGACAGACCTCATGGGACCATGCAGATAGCCTTGGCAGGAGGTACCCAAGCCCTGTAGGTGCTCACCCATACGGAGGTGCTGCTTGCTCCGCCGGCCCAGGATGTAGATGAACTGAGCCTCGTCAGTGCCCCACTTCAGCTCACCAGCTTCCAGCAGGTCCTTATGGAATGGGGAGGGGGCAGAGAGCCTGAATCGGGGTGCTGCTTGCACACTTTGCAGCCCCAGGTCTGGCTCATCCCGATGCCACCCTACTCAGATGCCACCCATGAGCCTCACCTTGGCATCCTGCTCCACCAAGTCCTCGCTCACCACATCGTCCTCCTCCCTGGCGCCCTGTGGGATGGCCATGGGCTCAGCCCTGCTGGGTGAAGCACCCACTACTGGCTGAGGCTGGACAGACAGACAGACATACCTGGAGCAGGACAACAAGCATCTTCTTGAAGTGGCCCGATGTGTCCCCAACGATGTCAGCCTCCAGGTCTCTCTCGTATGCTAGTAGAAGATGGAAAATTCAGGGCTGGGGGAGCTGAGATCCCCTTAACTCTGACCCTGCCCTTCCCCAGCGCTCACCGTCCTTGTAGGCAGCCACCAGGTCGTGGATCTCCTGGTTGGTGCGGGAGGCGAGGATCTCAATGAGGCACTTCTCATCCGTGCCGATGCCCTTTGAGCACAGACACACAGCCCTGTGAGCAGCGGGGAGAGCTGGGGGCATCCCCAAAGGGCTCCTGGAGGCTGCTCAGCCCTTACCGCGATGGCATCTTTGATCTCCTTGGCATCGCTATAAGCTGGAGGCCGCATCAAGCTCACAATCAGCCGCTCAAACTTGCCCGTCAGCTCGTACTTGAGGTCTGCAATGAGGTCCTGGGGGAGGACAAGGAGAAGGAGGAAGGGACTGAGATGCCTTTGGCTGCATGGCATCCCCTGAGGGTGCAGGATGCAGCATTTGGGGTTCGGATCAGGGCTCATTTCTACTGTTACCTTCCCATATTGGGATTTGTAGGCTTGGCAGATCTCCACACGCTGCTTGTTGCTGCGGGATGTGATGAGGTCGAGGATGGCATCCTTGTCACTGCCTGTGGGGAGAGTCAAGTGGTCGTGTTCTGGTCCCATGGCTGGGTCCCACCCTCTCTGGGCTCACCATCACCATCCCACTGTGCCCAAAGCTGCTGCTGGCCCAGGGCAGGAGGAGAAGCAGAGCCATGGGGAGGAAGGGGAGAGGGAGCCGGGAGCAATCCTGGCATGCTGCTGAACCAAGCAGCTGGAAGGGATGCGATGCGAGGTGCCCAGCATGCAGTTGGCAACTAAAGGACATGGGGACATCAGGGTGGTCCTGGGGTGACAGCCTCGAGGATCATCCATACCAAATCCCTTCATGGCATTGTACAAGGCGTCTGCATCCTGGCTGGCATTGAAGCCTGGGAAGTCCTTCACTGAGCCCCTGTAAACCTGGGAGGGAAGAAGCAAGGAGATGCAGGGGGAGGGCAGCCCATTACCCATGCTGCAGTGGGGGGGAAGAGGAACTGAAGGCTGAGGGGCAGCAGGGTGAGGCTGGCTCCTGCCTGGGGCTGGGAGAGCTGAGCTCAGCCTCAAACCCAAACACTCTTCTTCTTTCCAGTTGTTTCCTTTCCTGTTCGCTCTCCATGCTACATAAATTGTTTGTGTCTCATGTTCCTGCAGACTGTGACCTTCCCACTTGTATTTTGCTGGCACCGCTCTTTGTTTGCCCAAGGTTAAGCTGAACACAGCCCTCCCTGACCCAGGTGTTTGTTAGCAGTCCTGTTGGCTCTCCTGGGAGCAGCTCAGCAGGTTTGTGCAGCTGAAAGGGGAAGCTCCAAGGAGACCCCTGAATGCAGGGACCCCTGCAAGGCAGCAGGGCTTCAGGGAATTAGCAGTACAGATTCAAAGCAAACAAAAGGAAGTCATTCTCTCTGCCTCCTGTTGTGAGCAGGGAAACCCTCAGGATGCTGAGGATGCCCAAGCTCTGCATGGGGTCCAAGCAATGAGGCAGGGACTGGGAAGAGCAGAGGCTGGAGTTTCTGTCCCCAGGTTAACTTTGCCCAGGGTCAGTCACCCCAGCAGAGCCAGGGTCAGACCCTGCACATTGTCAGCACAAACTTGGGGTGGAAGCAGATCTGAAACCGACACAATGCTATGGTATAAGGAACTGGACACATCCCTGCTGTGGGAAGAGCTGAGCAGTGGAATTCCTGTAGCAGTTTCATAGGGGAAAGGGAGTGGGGCTGGGGACCAGGGCTTGCAGAGAGAAGACGCTGTCCTCAAGGGAGGCGTGCAGGCATGGGTGCAGATCGTGTTGCAGCTGATTCATCCAAGAGCTGCATTTAGCCCCGCTTCCCGGCAGCTCCAGACCCTCCTGCTGCCAGCACACACATGGCATCGACAAGGAGCTGCAGGGAAAGGGAGGTGCCCAGAGGCAGCAGGAGGGGACAAGGGTGGCTGAAGGGTGCTGGGGTCTCATGGGTGGGTGACACAGAGCTGGCGGGCAAGGCTGGCACCTTGCTGCAGTGCTGTGTGGTGGGGATCAGGGAAGCTGAGGCAGGAGGTAGGTGCATCACCCCCTGCTCCCCGCAGGGCCCCGAGGAGGTGCAGAACATCGCTGGGAAGGGAAGCAGCATCCATCCCGCTGTGCCTTCCCACACCTCCAAGCCCTCCGTCCCCCTGCTCCAGCAGCTCAGGGCCCCCCACCTCCCCTCCTCCAGCCTCTGACTCATCTCAGAGCTAAAAATAAGCCAGGCTGGGGCTGGTGGGGCGGAGGCAAAATTCCCAGCGTGTCTCCGCTCCCACCCGCAGCAGCTGCTTGGGCTCTGGACCACCGATGCTCACCCGCACTGTGCCTCAGTTTCCCCACTCAGAGGCAACCACTAAGTGAATGCCATGACTTGTTGGGCTTGAGGCAGTAACTGTGTGTTTTCTAAAGGGAATGGCGAGCAGCAGGGCAGTCAGCCACTTCTCTCCCCCATCCCACTGTAGTCCCAAAGGGATTTTTGCCCCTGGCTGCCCCTAGCTCCCCCCGCCAGCATTACCCCTATCTGCTGGTGTTGCCTGGAGAGACCGGAATGCACACAGACCCCGCACCATGCAGCTGCTGCCCCCGCCCTGGGGGCAACACTCCCATAGCCCCCCAGAACCCATTCCACCCAAGCACCCCATAGGGTGCAGTCACCATACCTTTCCTTTGGGTGCCATGGGAATCACAGGGGTGGGGCCACAGAGGAGCTGCAGGAGGAAGCAGAAAAGCAGACGTGAGCCAAAGCATCCCCTGGCACCCTGCAACCATCTCTCAGAACAGACAGCTGGGTGTTCCCTGTCCCCTCCAGGGCACTGCAGGGTGACCATGGGGTGACCACAGCTGAGCTCCTTTGGCACCTGGCAGCAAGATGGGAGCAGTGGAGAAGATGTGTGCCTGCACAGTTTCCTGCTGCTGCAGAAAAGAACCCGGGAGGGGAAGAAAGTGCTGAATATGTGGAAATGGGCTGAGCATCCTCTTTGGGGAGCACGCTGCAGTGCTGACCCCACCTCCTCGCCATGCCCTGTGATGCTCCCAGGCTGCTGGGCTGTGACCGTGCATCCCAGTGGCCCTGGAGGCACCCTGGCTTTGGGGATGCATGGGGAATCCCTGCTGCCTTATGGGACCGGACAGCACCTGGGTTTCTGCACACCAAATCAGCACTGCCATCAGCGTAGCACAGAATAGAGCTCCGGAAACCCAGATGGGTTTCTGGGGTTTCTAGGGTAACCAGTGGGTTGTTTTCTAACAACCAGCACCATTTATAGCTGCAGTCTGTCTCAGTGTAAGCTTTCCCCACCCCCACAGAGAAAGTCCCCAGGCAATTCTGAGAAAGCTGTCGGAGGGAGAGGAACAGCTGGAAAATGGAGGGCGGCCCTGCAGGAGTCCCTGAGCACCATCTGAGCCTCCGGCCCCAGCGCCATCCCCGTCACGCTCCACCAGTGCCGGCCTCCCTCTGCGACACGTTGCACAGAAGCACAAGGCACAGCCGGGCCTCTCCGGGCTTCCAGCCGGGCAGCAAGCAGGGGGAAAGCATATAAAGTTACCCAGCTTCACCCCATGTCTTTGTGAGGGCAGACAGCAGAGGAGGGTGAGGCCCTGCCCGTGCCGCAGGGCACCTTCTGGCACTGAACGTTTCCGCAAGCATCCTTGCCAGGGCAGGAAGTCTTGCAGAAAAGCTGAGCTGCTGCCTTCTCTTTTCAGCTCCGGGAGAGCCCCAGCATCGCAGCAGGGCTGCAGTGCACCAGATGGGTGCCACGGATCTCAGCCCCCGGCCCGTGCATCCTTACAGTGCCTCTCAAGACCCTCTGTGTCACAGGGGATGTGGGCTTCATTCCCTCCAGGCACAGAGGAAGCCCTGCAGCACAGTGCTCTCTCCTGCTCTGCATGCAGCAGTCGGGCTGAGGCCACCCCACTCATCACAGCAGTGAGTGCCCTGCCACGCCCAGTGCCTGCAGTGTGCCTGTTGTCCTTCATAGCAGAGCTCACCGTGGGGCTGACTCATCTGTGTAGACCCAGAGAATGTCTCCAGCTCTTCCCCAAGTGACTGAAGCTCCATGCAGCCCCCAACCCAACCTGATGGAGAGTTCTGTGCCTGTGGGCCAAAAATGCTGCAAGTGGCCCTAAATGATGCACACACCCCATCTGCCTCATCCGCATCACCCCTGCTTTGCAGCCACTCTCAGCCCCATGCAAATCCTTGCCAAAATCCCGGTGCGGATGGCCGGATCCTGCCCTGGCACACACCGTGGCTTTGGGGCTGTCACAGCAGCACAGCAGAGGCACGCCCAGCACTTCTCACCCTGCCCCAGGGAGGAAAAAGGGCTCCATGGGGTTGGAAATGCTGCAGATGTACCCCCCATTGAGGAAAGGAGGGGTCCCCGATGTCCCCTGCCCCACCCTAGTGCCAAAAGTCCCCTGCGCTAAAGTGCATTTGGGGCGTTTCCCTGCACAAAACTTCACCATTAATAAAATAAGTGAGATTTCCCTCCGTGGAGGGCAGCTGTGGGTGTCCCAGGGCACGGTGATGGGTGTTTGTGCAGCTCAGGGCGCACAAAGCCACATCCCCACTGCCGGACACACCCATGGGCCCTGGCCCCGCAGCAACGTCTTTGCCCTAAAAAGTGCCCCCAAACCCCTCCATCCCCGCAGCAGCGCAGCCCCAGCTTTTGTTAGAAAGGAATGACTTTGCAAATAATGTAACAAGAAAAAAAAGGAAAAAGAAGGGGCTGGTTGCCAGCCTCCCCTCAGCCCCCCCTCTTGCTTGCATCGCTCGCCCCTCACCATCGCTTCCCCCTCCCTCCCCTCTCCCCTTGCACTGCACCGCGGTGCCTTTGCTTTGCACGCCCCTTGCACGGCAGCTCACACTTACCAGCACGGCCGGGGCCTGTTGGGTAGCGGAGCAGCCAGGCGCGCTGCGGGCGTACTGGTGGCCGTGTGCCCGTCCTTGCTGTGCAGCTGTTCCTTCCCTCCTGACAACGTCACTGCTGCCGGCCCCAATCCCCGCCCGCCGCGGCTTTGGGGTCAGAGCTGCACTCCCACCCTCCCCACCCCAACCCCGTGATTTTGGATGAGTGCGGTGTGGGGTGACCGATGCTGCCCGTCCCTGCCAGGGCTTGGGGATGGTGGTAGGAAACCCCAGTGGTGTGTGAGGCTGTGGGGTTGCAGGGGGACCACAGGGATAGTGTTTCAGCTGCAGAAATTTCATTGCTGCCACTCTTCAGAGTAACACCAGGGTACCCCACTGCCCGCTCCTTCTACCAGACATCTCCACCTGCAGCACTCAGCCCCCTCCTCCTGCACAGAGCGGGCAGCACCCATCCCTGATGCCCTCTGCCAAAGCCAAGGGAGGCTTTTCCCCCCTTCTGCTAAGGGGAAGGTGCTGAGCAAGCTGCAAGATGCTGAGCTGGATGCTGCAGGCATACATGAGGCAGGAGCTGGGTGCTGCAGGGAGAGCCTGTCCCCCTGCAAACACAGAGCAAAGACCTTGCAGCAAAGCCATGGGTGGAGCTGCAGGCTGAGCATCTGTGTGGTGCTCCTTTTCTGCAGCCCCCAGTGCAACCAGCTGAGCCCCCACTCCCCGCCAGCACCTTTCCCCAACCAGCACAGGGCTGCAGTGATGTCCCTGCAGTGACAGCAGCACAAGGAAAGCTGGGACACTTAGGTGCTGACACCTAATGCATGGTGCTGACACCTAACCCTTGGCATCCTGCGGGCTTTAACATTGACCCCGGCTGGGCTGTGACATGCCCCACGGCCAGCATGGGATTGGGCTGTCCCACAGGGAACCACAGGCACCCTATTGTCAGGAGCCCCTCATGCTGCTCCCCCCTGCCCTTTTGTTTCCCCCCAGGGCAATGTTCCCTGGGGAAGGCGTTGGTGGCCAGAGACCTCGCTCATGTGAGGCCGCGTGGGTGACAAATGTGGCTTTGTTCAGCCTGTGCTGTGCTGCAGGACGATGGCCCCGCTCTCCTCCTGGTGCCACGCTGTGCTCAGTGCCCCAGAGGTGCTCAGGGGGTGCACTGGGGATGTGGGGCTTAGAGCATGCCTCTGTGCTTTGGGTGCTCTGCGTCCTTCCTTGCTTTATCCCCTCCCTGCTGATGTCCCCTTCCAATGGAGGTGTCGCTGCCTGAGTGCAGCCCCAGGGCTCAGCTGGAGTAAGCAGCCCCCAAATCTGGATGGGTGCTGCTGTTACAGGAACCATGGAAAGGGAGAGGGAGGGAAGAGCTTCCCCCTTCCACCTGCCCCAGCAGCATCGAAACAATGGAAACCCCTCACTAATGTCCCTGAGCCCATTAGCATTGTGTGCTCGTGTGTATGGTTGGGAAGGCATTATGGGAAAAATATTTCTGCATAGATTTCCCATTGTACTGCCAGAGCGGTGGTCAGCGGAGGGCAGGGGCGGTGGGCAGAGGGAGGGTCAGGGTGTTCTCAAAGGGATTTAAGCCCAAGGGGTGAGCACAGATGCTGCTGGGGCTGTCTGAGGCTCACTTTGCAGCTGGAGCAGTTTTCCTAAAGGATTGCCAGGGTGAGTAGTTGGTCTTACCAGGAAGATGTTTTAGATTTTGATAACCTTCTGATTAAAACAAAATGATCAGGGAAAAGTGGTCTGAGTGGGACTGGTGGTGTGTGATGGGGAAACGCAGCTGGGGATGGGGTGGGAAGGCAGGCAGCCGCATGCTGCTGGGTGTCCGGCTGAGCTCCTGGCCCCTTGAGGAGCAGATTATGGGACCAAAGTCCATGCTGCACAGTGCAGCACCACGGGGATGTGAAGGCATGCTGTGCCCCTCGCTGTGCTCCTGGGAGCTCCCAGGGGAAGGCACGCAGATCCCAGCATCTCATCTCCCAGGGCACCAATGTCCACCAGGTGGGCTTGCTGCAGGGCTGACATCCTTTCTGGTGACATTAGCAAGCCTATCACTGTGCAGGCTCACGGTCCCCTGCCTGAGCTGCGTTATGGCGTGGTTATGGTGCAGTGGGAGCGTCCCTGTGGCAGCCAGTGGTCCCCCCTGGTGCCCTCTGAGGCCATTCCCCAATGCAGCATCCTCACGCTACCGCTTTGCTGTCCTGCAGATGCCGCTCTGGGGCCGCCTGCTTTCCACCTGGACGCTGCTCTCCCGCAGGAAGCAAACCCCGGGCGGCTCGGTGCCCTCCAGCCTCCGCCGCTGCCTCTCCCCCTCCGACCTGGTTGCGCTGGGAGTGGGCAGCACGCTGGGGGCTGGTGTCTATGTGCTGGTGGGGGACGTGGCCAAGACCACCTCCGGCCCCAGTATCGTTATTTCTTTCCTGATCGCAGCCATTGTGTCCATTTTATCTGGGTTGTGCTACGCCGAATTCGGGGCGCGTGTGCCCATGGCCGGCTCTGCTTATCTCTACTGCTACGTGACAGTGGGCGAGCTGTGGGCGTTCGTCGCTGGGTGGAATCTGCTGCTGTCCTATGTCATTGGTATAGGGCACTTCTGACCCTTCCAGCTGTTAGTGGCCATGGGATTGCCTAGCTCCATTGGGAGCATCCCCAGCAGTGTCCAAGCCAACACCATCACCTCTCCCCAGGTACCGCCAGCGTTGCTCGAGCCTGGAGCGCTACCTTTGATGAGCTCCTTGGCAAGAGGGTGGGGAGGTTTTTGGATGCCCATGTCCCCATCAACTCCGCAGGGCTGGCGGAGCATCCCGATGTCCTTGCTGCATGCCTGGTGCTGCTGCTGGCAGGTAATGTGCTTGCCCCACACCACCCTACTGTGCAGGAGGATCCCACTGCTGTCCTTCCTTTCCACCATTCCCAGTGATGTCCACTGTGGTGTCACCCCAAGGGCACAGCCAGCTTTGTGCTCTTCTCCCCAGGGCTGCTTTCCTTTGGAGTGAAGGAGTCCACCACAGTCAACAAAGCTTTCACTGCCCTCAATGTGCTCGTCCTGCTCTTCATCACAGCCAGTGGCTTCATCAAGGGTGACCTGAGCAACTGGCAGCTGCAGGAGGAGGACCTGACCTGGGCAGCCCACGGGGCTGAGTATGAGTGGCTCTGCTACCCAGTGCTGCCTTCATAGGGGTGTGGATGGATGGGTGGCCCCCTAATGCTCTCTCCTAGGAAATCCCACTTTCCCCTTTATTTCTCCATGCTCTGTTGACAATGTGCCATAGAGCTGAAGTCCCATCCTGGGACCCCTTTATGCTGTCTGACTCTTCCTCCTCTTCTTCCTCACAGGAACCAGTCCATGGCTGACAACGCAACCGGTGTCTTTGGGGTGGGAGGCTTCGTGCCATATGGTTTCACTGGGACCTTGGCTGGAGCTGCAACCTGTTTCTATGCTTTTGTTGGGTTTGACTGCATTGCTACCACAGGTGAGCCAGGGGAGATGGAGAAGTGAATTCCACTATGGTGGTGAATCTTCTGCACCCATGCAGATGCTGCAGATCTGCTCCCCAGCCTCACCTTGTCCTCCCCAGGGGAAGAAGTGAGGGACCCACAGAGAGCCATCCCCATGGGCATCGTCCTTTCCCTCCTCATCTGCTTCCTGGCATACTTTGGAGTGTCTGCCGCCCTCACCCTGATGATGCCCTACCACCTCCTGGACACCACCAGCCCCTTCCCAGTGGCTTTTGACTATGTTGGCTGGGGCGGTGCAAAGCACGCTGTGGCTGTAGGGTCCCTGTGTGCCCTCATCACCAGGTGAGCGGGTGTCCTGGTGTGCACAGGCGACCTGTGAACACTACACCCGTGATGCTGGCTTTCATCTGATGGTAATGGAGGTGACAGCCATGCCAATGTGGTCTTGAAGAGGTCATGGATGGTACAGAAGAGTGGGAGCTCCCCTGGGTGCAGGATGTCATCTCCTGGGTGCTGCCCTTTTCTCCCCTCTCTGCAGCCTCCTGGGCTCCATGTTCCCCATGCCAAGGATCCTGTATGCCATGGCTCGAGATGGGCTCCTCTTCAGTCCTCTGGCCAAAGTCAGCCGCCGTCAGTGCCCTGTGGTGGCCACGCTGGCGTCTGGAGCAGTGGCAGGTGGGCAAGCTGCTGGGCTAGCTGTTATCCAGGTTGTTCTCATTCAATAGAGCCCCTATAGCCTGTCTATGGGTGTTTGAGCTACATCTGAGGCTAAAATGCATTGTAGGGGGAGCCAAGCAGAACCAGGAACCCTAAAGTGAGGTGCTGGGAAATTCCTACAGAGAGTCTCTTGGAGACTCAGAAGGGGGTGTTGAAGGCTGGTGCTGTGCCCAGGGGCTGAAGCACCACCAGCTCGAGGTGCTTGAGCCCTGCTGCAGCGGTGGCACAGGGAGAACATGGCCCATGGTGTGCTCCTCATCCCTGCAGCTCTCCTGGCTCTCCTCCTCGACCTGAAGGCTCTGGTGGACACCATGTCCCTCGGCACGCTGCTGGCCTACTCACTGGTGGCTGGCTGTGTGCTCCTGCTCAGGTGTGGCTGCAGGGTGGGCTGGGGGGGATAGGGGCACACAGCATCACTGGCTGATGTTGAACATCGGCTCAGGTACCGCCCTGAGCCCTGCACCCAGGATGTTCCTGCGAGGAAGGTCCCGGTGGCACAGCCCTGGTGGCACGCTGTGCTCCGGCCACCCCCTCGTCCCACCCCGCATTCCTACACCGTGGTTTCCTGGGCTCTGCTGGCCATCGGTACGCAGGAGGGCTATAGAGGAGGTGGTGTGGGCGGACCCGTGGGGACATGGCGGAGTGGGCAGGATCATACCCTGCAGCACAAGCTGAGCTCCCTCCTGCCCTCTCCTGGAGCCTCTCCCTCTTTCTGCTTTCCATGCTAAAAGCTACATAGACAGTCCCGAGCTGTCAGCTCCCACCCCGGCCCCCTGCCCCTTGCCACCGCAGGGAGCTGCTCCTAAGGCATTGCCCCGTATCCCCGCAGCCGCGCTGCTCGGTGCCGTCAGTGGGCTTAGCGGTGCCGCGCTGCCCTGCCTGCATGCCCATGGGGCCGGCTGCGCGGCTGCCCTGGTTCTGCTGCTGCTGGGAATCCTGGTGGCTGCTCTGCTCGTCTGGAGGCAGCCCCAGAGCCGGGAGAGAGCGTCCTTCATGGTGAGCAAAGCGGCCTCAGGGACCTTCCCTAGGGCAAAGGATCTGGGGTATGGAGCACCTGCAGCACCTCCTGCCCCAGTGCAGCACCCATCGGCCAAACCACCCCATGAGCACCCACCTCCACAGCAGGGGCTGGGCAGCAGCACCCCTCTGAGCCCCATATCCCAGTGATGGGGTTGGGCTTCCCCTTGCCATAGACACAGCACAAAGAGCCCAGGTAGGCTGCAGCTCCCCCAAGGGGTCCAGGGTGACCCCATGACCTGATGGCTGCAGGTTCCCTGCCTGCCCTTCCTGCCACTACTCAGCATCACCGCCAACAGCTGCCTGATGGCACAGCTCGGTGCGGCCGCGTGGCTGCGGTACCTGATCTGGATGGCCCTTGGTAAGCCCTGCACCTTGCTTTGCTCTGCTGGTGGGGAGTGGGTGGTGGAGAGATGCCTGCTTTACTAGGAAAGGGCAGTGGGAGCACCCCGTCCTCTGATCCATGGCCCAAAGGGTACGGAGGAAAGGGCAGAGAGCCCCACACTCTATTCTGCCCACTCCCAGGTTTCCTCATTTACTTTGGCTATGGGATCTGGCACAGTGCTGAGACCCACCAGCCCTGGGAGCTGCAGGAGGACAGGGATGGGGATGCAGCACCCATGTGCCTGGGGAGGGCTGGAGGCAACGGCCTGGTCCCCAGCACCTGGCTTCATCCACCCTGTGCACAGGGAGCTGCTGTCCCTGAACAGCCCCAACCCTCAGGGCAAGCCCCTGCCAAAGGAGCTTTGTTTGGAGAGGATAAAGCAGTCAAGCTTTTTTGCTGGTTTTGTTATTTTTCTGCCACCCCACCAATCCCCAAAAACACTGACACTGGGTTCTCGAGGCTGCTGCTTCTCATCGGCTTGTCATTGTTACAGCCAGTAGCACGTTGGCCTGGTGCACAACTCATACACACACACAAACACACGCACAGACACCCGCACCCCGGCTACGCAGCCCCAGGGAGGGGACAGACTGATGACAGCCTCTGGAGTGGTGACTGTTCCACCACACTCGTGTGTGCCCAGGGGAAAGTGCTGTGTGCATGCAGCCCATACCCGTGTCCATCTGTGTGCGGTGGCCTTGCAGCCCTGTTGGCGTCCCCTAGCTTGGAGCAGGGGAATGTGACCTGCTGGCATCCTGTGGGAGGATGCTCTGCTCCCACATGTGCATCTCTACCCAGTGTCGGGAGAGAAGATGGGGCCGGTGGTGCTGGCTGATTGCAGCAGGGACAGGCAGGGCTCGGCTGTAGCGTGGCAGTGAGCAGGGTCATACCTGGGCTGTGGGAAAGATCCCAGGGAGCTGATGCTGGAGATGGAGGAGGCGGGCAAGGAGCTCTGACTGCCCGCCTGCCCCAGGGAATGGGACCAGCACATCCCATGCCCACCCCACCTCCAGGCAGTACTGATGCTGGATACTCTCAGAGCCAAGCGCTAGGTCAGATCCAACCCCCATGCATGTCTGTGTGTTCCAGCTGATCCCGCTCACCCCCAGAAAAGGGGTCTGAGGATGGCACAGTGCAGCCCCCCCCCTGCAGCAGAGGCTGGGGAAAGGCAGGCGCAGGTGTCCTGGGAAGCGCTCCATTGCACAGGGCCACCCCAAGGACCAGCCCTGGAGAGTGGGGGCACTCACAGCCGTGCCACCCCCTGGGCTGTGCGCTACGTGGCAATGAGAGGCACGTCACTGGCAGCGATGGGGAAGGGGTGGCCATCCCCCCCGTTGAGCACACGGTACAGCAGCTCCTCCTTCTCATGGTGAGCCTGCTCCCGCAGCTTCGACTCCTTCTCCAGCGCCCCGCGGATGGCCAGCAGCTCCTCTGACAGCTGCCTGTGGGTGAAGGGCAATGCTGTGGGACCCACGTCCCCATCACTGTCCCCTCTGCCCCCTCAGGTGCCACCTTCGGCCATGAAGCTGATGGATGTGTGCTTACCTTGTCATCACCAGGTGGTTCTGGGTGCGCACCTGCAGGTCCTCATTCTCTTGCTGCAAGGTCTTCACCTTCTCCTCCAGTAGAAGGTTTCTTTCTGCCTGCAAGGGAAACACCAGGGTGAGGAGGGGGCTGGGGAGCACCCACTTGTGTGCCCCAGTCCTGCGCTCAGTGGGAAGCCATCTCAATGGCACCTCCCTGCCCCAAGGGAGGAACCAGGCTCCATCCAGCTCCATTCAGCCAGATACTGGTCAGTATTCAGGTGGGGAGAAGAGATGCGTTCAGGTGAATATCAAGAGAGAGAAAGAGCAAAACCTATCTGCACCCCCCCTTGAACCCACCACACTCTCCAGGTTCAGCAGCTTCTTGTCCAGGCCATGGATGTGCTCATTCTTCATCTCAATGACAAAGTGCAAGCTCTCCAGCTCCTGCTCCCAGAAGGGACTGGGGCTCCCATGCTCCTGGGGGCACAAGGGGGGGGGGTCAGAACTGCAGCGGGGTGGGCACTTGAAGCTTCCACCTTGGCTTATTTGCCCATGTGTGACCCCCCTGGGATGATGCTCACAGCTGGGGTCCTTCATGCCCACGATGGGTTTGTACACTCAATGTGCCAAGATTTGCCCTTCGCTCATGTTCAAGAGACCCAAACAGCCCACACGCCTCCCAGGAATGGTGTTTCACCCCTTCAGCTGTCCCAGTGCCCTCTGTGCATCCATTGCTAGGGTCCATCAGAGAAGCTTTGTGCCAATCTCCCAGGGACAGGACACCTCCCTGACACCAATATGGGCCCTGGGCAGCCTGGTCCAGGGGGTGGCAGCCCTTCCTTGGCAGGGGATTGGAACTGGATTGGCTTTAAGGCCTCTTCCAACCCAAGTCATTCTATGATTCCATGGATATTTGCACCCTGGCTGTCCCTCAGAGGCCACCAGTCGTGCGTATCCCAGCACCTCGATGTGCTTCTTGTAGTCCCTGCTCAGCAGCGATTCCTCCACCCGCTTCATCCTGTCCTGGAAAGACTGCAGCTGGGACTTCAGCGCGGCGATGGTCTCCTGGGCAGCGGGGGAAGAAGGAGGAGGCAGCTGGGATTTTCTCTCCAGCTTGGTCACCCCAATAACACCAGGGCTGCGTGGCACACTGAGAACCCCAAGATGGTCCTCCTAGAGCTGAGGATTTCCCCATGGGTACCTGTAAGGCTTCCTGGGACCTATGGTGGGACTCTGCCAGCAGCAGCTTCTCCTGCTTGTGCACTCTTTGAAGCTCTGTAGGGGGAACATGAGCTGAGTGTCACTGGCACAAGGACACCAGCGGTGGCATCTCCATGTCCCACAGCCCCACATGAGCTGGAGGGGCTGTAGGGAGCGGGTGGAGGCTGCAGGGAGCATTGCTCTGCCCAGGGATCTCACCTTGCAGGGTCTCCTCATGCTCTCTCCTCAGGGCATCAAACTTCTCCTTCAGCTCCAGGTCCTTTCCCTTTTCCACCTGGAGATGACAGACCCTGAATGTCCCATAGGCTGTCCCTGCCAGCCAAGCAGTGCACCCCGCAGTTCCTGACCCACCTGGGTGCTGACACCTCGCAGTCCCTCATCCTCTGCCACCCGGGCTCCTCGCAGCCTTTCCTCCTCGTCCTGTCCTTGCAGCAGTTTCACAGCCTCCGCACTGTGCTCCTCCCCCAGTGCTGCCAGCTCCTTCCCGGCTCCATTGGCTGCAAAGCAAGTGGGGCTGAAACTGGGCACATCCCGCTGGTATCAGCCCCTCTGTGCTCTTCCACTGGACAAATCCCTCCTCTCAACACTCT
Organism: Pavo muticus; assembly: GCA_016647715.1. Lineage (NCBI taxonomy): Eukaryota > Metazoa > Chordata > Aves > Galliformes > Phasianidae > Pavo > Pavo muticus. Next base: position 3,233,489 of record JACDJE010000957.1, on the reverse strand, counting down.
CAATGCAAATTAGCACTAATTGGGATGGCATTGGCAGGCTGTGAGAGCAGGCAGCCCCAGTGCCTCCTGCCCTGGGGATGGCCCATCTGCCCAAGATGATGGGATGCCACTAAGACACCATTGGGATGCCACTGGGATGCCATTGGGATGCCATCATCCCTTCCCGTGCTGGAGCTGAGGCATCACCCTGACCCTCCATCAGCCTCATGGGGGCTATTTTACTGCTTTCATAGCACTGCCCTGAGCGAGTGCATTGATGGAGACAGACATTTCCTTCTCACCGTTCTCTGTCCTCCAGGCGCTGAGCTCCTGGCCAGGTGCTCCCTGCTGTTGCTGGCCTTTCTGCTGCCTCTGGCCAAGAAAAACATGATATGCACAATAGGACGGGACAGCAAAACTTTTGGCTGAGTCCCTTTCACCCTCCTCCATCCCTACTTCCCTGGGATGCACCGTGACCAAACACAAACCCCATTAGGGAGCCTGGCTGGAGAAAAAAGCAAAGCAAAGCAAACAGGCGCAGTGCTGCTCTGCTCCCCGGCTGCCCTCCTTTTGCAGCTGCAGGGAAGCGTGCTGCCAGAGAGCCGGGAACGCTGAGCCTCTGGGAAGCCCCGGCTGCATCTGCCCTTCTATGGTGTTGGTGGAGGCAGCCGGGATTCGCCGTGTCCGTGTGCAGTGTGAATGCGGCATGCTGAGGTCGGGCTGTTCCCTGCCTGCAGCACAGCTCCAGCCCAGAGCTGCTCCTTCAGGGCATTGAGAATGGGAAATGGGGATTTAAGAGCCAGGCACGCCTGCCAAAGGGTTCCTTGTGCCTGAGCTTCAGCTGCGGGAAGGGTGCAAGGTGGAAACGCTGCATGTTCTGTGCCTTGCATGGCTGCACAATGGCCATGGAGACCTTTGGGGACACCTTCCAGAAGTAGGTCTCAGATGTAAGCCTGATGAAGGCAAGACTGTGTGAGGGCATGGCCATGGCACAGCCAGGGGGATGCAGCCCAGGGTGCTCAAAGCACCGTGAAGGTGATGCCCAGGGACCGGCTGTGCATGCACAAACAATGTCCCCAGAGTGGCTCTGGGGCACTTTTCCCCCTCTCTTGTGCCCACATTCAGTGGGATGGAGCCTCAGAGCCTCTTTGCTGCCCATCAAGTTGGATTTCAGGCAACTGCATCAGCTCCGAAACCACTGCTTGGGGTAAGTAGTGTGTCAGCCTCACCAGATCTGAACACCTGCCCTAAGGCTGCAGGTGACAGCACCTCTGGGAGCAATTGAAAGAGTGCAGCTCATTGAGCTCTTGAGTGCTCCTCTCTCTTGGAGGAGAGCTTTGCCACAAAAACCAACTGGCTGACAGCTAAAGACGGGTACAGCAGCCCCAGAGCTGCTCTGCCTGCACTGGGAGAACCACACAGAATGTTCTGCAGGTGCTGCTGTTCTGGTTCTGTGATGTTTCAGCATGAAGATGCCTGCATTCAGGTTTGGAGAGGCTCATGCCAAAAACACCCTCTAGCTTAAAACAAAATTAAAACATATCTATCTATCTATCTATCTATCTATCTATCTATCTATACACCCAAATTCTTACAACAAAGTGTTTCTAATGGTGTGGAGCAGCCACTGTTTGGGGTCAGTTCTGAACAGTTTCCCCCTGAACTTGCAGCACCTCGAGGTGTGCACCCATGCACCTGCAGGCAGCTGTGGGCCTCTGCCTCAGCTCTCAGCGCTTTTATGCACTGTGTTTTCTTCCTCTTTTCCTGCTTTACACGAAGCAACGAAACTACGCAACGCTGCGGTAAGCGAATGAAATCACACAGAGGCAGGAAACGAACATTCAAATCCCAGCTCGGCTGCTGGGTATTGCTTAGTGGCTGTGGAGAGGGGGGGGGACAGGATTTGGCTGATAGCCCTCAAGCACCTCCCCCAGTCCCAGCAGATGCCCATGGCAGGGGTACACGGGACCTGCATTCTGCTGCTCTCCTGCAGCGGTTGTTTCAGGGTGATTCTCACCCCTGTACAGTCGGATCCGCCGCCGACAGCCCCACGTTTTGCCTTCTGACCTTCCCCTGCCTCCCACTGCTACATATAGTTCCTGTATCTCCAAAACAAACTCACCCCAGCCCTGGAAAGCATCCAAGCCTCAGCCCTGATCTCTCTGAAAGGCATCCAACCAAGCAGTGAGCACACATGAAGGGGAAGGGGCCCCCGGGGCTGGGCTCCCACCTGCCCCCACCGCCTTATCACAGAATCACTGAATTGTAGGGTTATGAGCCCTGCTGCTGGGGAGGACGTGGCTGCCCAGAATTGCCTCCCCCGGGTGCTGCTGCACCCCAAGGTCACCTCTGCCATGGGGCCGGTCACGTTCCCCCATGGGAACCCCTCTGTCCTGGGGGTTTCTGGGATCCCTCACCCCAAGGGATGTGCTCCATCAGCAGTGGGAGGGTGGAGGTCTCACACTGCGCCCCGCGGTGCCCTGGGCAGGAGGACATGGGTAGTGGTGCTGTGTGCCCTCCTTTACCTCTTTTGGCCATAAAGGGGATTTTCGGTGCTGCTTTTGGGATTCATGCACCTGAGTCATAGCAGCAGGGACGTTGTGTGGGGTGCAAACTGCAGCAAGCCGAGCAGATGAACAGAAGAGTCAGAGAGTGGGCGCAGGAAGGGAGGTGCCTGCGGACTGAAGTTTCCGCATTTTGGTACATGTGTACTCTCAGCACCTGGGGCCGTGGGGCTGTGGGTTCTCCCTGCCCCGTGCCCCCTTCCCGCAAGCTCTCAGCGTCACCAACCGGCCCAGAAGCATCTGGTCTCATGACACAGAGAAGAGCGGTTTTTTCCATGATACAGAGAAGCAGCCAAGCTCGCGAGTGCTGTAAATAAGACACTTGCTGGCTGCGGGGCCGTGCCTGCTCCCCCCACACATCCTGCAGTGCTTTGGCTGTGTGTTCCCACTGCCCCCGTGCACAGGGCCATGGGGGCACCGCGGGGCTGTGCCAACTTCCTTGCTGCCCCATCCACACCATCCACACTCATCGACACCAGCACGCAGCACATCCAGCCTCACAAACACCCCTGAGGCCAGTGGTGGGGGGTAAAGGAGTGTGAGCGTGGCAAAAAAAAAGGATGATAATGTCTGGGGTTTAACTTGCAGAAGCCCTCACCCGTGCACTGGGGGACCCAGAGCATTTCCCTGCAAGACTGTAACTTTAGGCAGGATGGGTACATTGGAACAAAGGTGGGGAGGGGGGGAACCACTTTTGGGACGTGGGGGGATGCTATGGGAGGATGGCAAGCAACAAGTTGGGGGATGAACCCCATGTGAAATGAGCACTTCCAACATGCATTATCACCCAGATGCTGCACCCCCTCGGTATGAGCTTCCACGTGCTGTGGGGCTTCTCCCCCACGCGGGTGCAGCAGGGCAGGTGGCTGCTCCCTGCTCCCTCCTGCTGCGCCCACTGCCCGGCTCCCTGCCACCACTGCCAGACAGGGGGACGCGGCCCCCAGCACACCTCCGGGACCCCCCTCGAAGTGGGGCTCCCCGCCACCCTAACCCCACAGCAAACCCCAACTCCACACAAACCCCAACCCCGTGTAAACCAAACTCCGTGCAAACTCCAGCCCTACCCAAACCGCATCTCCACACCAACTCCCACCCCCCTCAAACCGTTACCCCACGCACCCCCAGCCCAGCTCCCGGCAGACCCGGCTCCGCTACCTTGCCGCCGGCGGGGCAGCAGCGCAGGGCGCTGCCGGAGCCGCCCATGGAACCCCGGAGGCGCTCAGGCGCGGTGCGCGGTGCGCGCCGTCATCCCCCGACGGGCGGGCGGCGGCTTCCGCGGAGCGGCGACACCGGAGGAGACGGGACGGGTCGGGCCGGGACGAGCCGCCCCAGCGGGGAAGGCAGAAAGGAAAAAAAAAAATAATTAATAAAGTCCCGAATCGCCGTGGCTGCTCGCAGGCGGCGCCGGGAGAGGGTGCTCTGCACCCCCAGCAGCGGGCAGCCCCCCCTCCCCCCCCGCAGCTGCTTGCCCGCCCCCGGGGCTGTCCCTGGGTGCACAGCGGGGACGATCCGGCCCCGATAACGCCCCCCACTCCATGCACTCGGGGTGCTCCAGTGTGGGTGGGGACCCTGCGCGGGGCTGGGGTGCGTCAGGAGGTGGGGGAGGGGACCCCCTGAAGAAGAGATGGGTTGGGGTTAGGGTTAGTGCTTACTGTGGGGTACTTGGGGGAAAGTGCTGGCTTGGGGGCTGTTTGGTTCTGCTCTGGGGGGGGCTGTGCTTTCGGTGTTGTCTGCAGTGCCTGGGGGGGCCGTGTCCTGCTCACCCCCTCCTCAGCACCCCAAATGCCCCCTGGGCTGGGGGCAGGGTGCCGTGATTCAAGCAGGAAATCCTGTGGTTTGGAAACGGGCTCTGAACAGGACGGGTTGGAGTGTCCTGTCTCACAACTACTGCCAAAGAGGGCAGGTTCCTCTGCACTTTTTGGTTGTGATGATTTTTTAAAAGGCTCTAAAATAAATAGAAAGGAAATGGAGAGGAAAAAGGAAAGAAAAAGAAAAAGGGAAAAGAAGAAAAAGAAAGAAAAGGAAGAGTCCTGATCTGAAAAGAAAAACAACTTCATACCCAGCACGGCTGAAATGAGTGTCCCAACCCCATCACAAGGCTGTGTCTGTATGGAAACACTGCCAGTTTTTGTCAACAAGTTTCTATTCTGACATTGTCCAAACAGCCCCTGAGAGCCGTCCCAGCGCAGGAGGTGACGGAGGTGCTGGAGGTGCTCCGTCACCGCGCTGCCAGGCGGTGTTCCTGGTAGCCCTGCGGGGTGGTGGGAACACCTCTCTTCCCAGTGGGATTGTGAAATGTCACCGGGATCAGAGGGTGGGGACCAGTGGGACCAGATGCCGCATCCTCCCTGGGTAGATGCTGCTTCACCTGGGTGACGTTTGTGAGTCAGAGCTGCTTCCTGGCATCGGCCCTATGGTTGGAACCACCGGGAGCGTCCCTGCTCTTATCTCCCCGCAGCAATGCACGGGGCAGGTCTCCATCCCCATGGAGAGCACTTATTTGGCAGGCCCAGCAGATCGCTGCTGGGATAAAAGGCTGTGAGGAGCCGGTCTCCACCTCTCCGGGGCGAGTTAAAAATCCTGGTCCAGATTTCAGAAGTGAGCACAAAAGGATGGGTGTATTTTTGGGCCGAAGTCACATTGCTGGAACAGAAGCAGCTGTGCACGCAGCTGAGTGTCCAGCTGGCATCGTGCCTTGCACACATGCTATTGGGAACTTGGGGTGGTTGTGGGGTGCAGAGGGGATGCGCTGAGGTGTCCCTGTGCTGCAGAGCCTGGCTGCAGGTGGGGCTTCTCTTGGCTGTGGAAGCATTGCAGGAGGTGTGGGGGCAGAGCTGGGGCTTGGGAAGGGGCCCGTGCATTGGGGCCGGCCCCAGCACCCTGCTTCTGTAGCCCCTGTATGACCCTACACTCAGTGTTTGGGCTGCCCCAAAGGTCTCTGACTTTAATGTCATTTTTAGCTATTTCTCCAGTCTTTCCTGTGTGGGCTGCACGGGATGTGCCTTGCTGGAGATTTCCCTGTCAGCCCTGCTGCCTCTGCCCCTCCCTCAGCCCCTAAGCATGATTTGCTCCCTTTGCAGGGTTTGTTCTGGAGTTGGTCCCAATGCCTTTCTACCACTGAACACCTTTCCAGCCGGGTGCTGGCAGGATGGAGTCAACGCGATGTCCCCCTGCTGACTGCAGATGGCCTTTAAGGGTCTTTCTGACTCCAGGGGCTCTGTGATTCTATGAGTGGATGTTCCCAGGAACGGCAGCACCTGGGGACATCTCAAGGGCTTTGCCTGGAAAGGTGAACCTGGGAGGGTTTGTCTTACACTCAGCTGAATTGCCGTAAGCAGGGCCCTGCCTGCTGACCCAGGGCAGTTAATTTGTACCAATGGTGCTTTCAAGTGTTTGCCAAAGCTGATTGATAAGAGAAGCACTTACGCAAGCTGCTGAAGTGCCCCGGCTCCCCCTCCAGCCCCAGCTGCGGTGGGGTGGGAGCAGGGGGTGCCAGCATAGGAGTTTGCACCTGGAGCCTTGCTGGGGTCTGTGGTTGCGCCCTTTGGGCCCCATGCTTTGCTCAGGGATTGCTGCTGTAAACAAGCCATGAAGTCACCATCCCCGCTGCCCATCCGTCGGCTGCTTCCCTTCTATGCAAATCAAAGATGTTTGGCCAGAACTGTGCAGACCTCGTGACTCGGGTGCTGCATGGGTGGGAGAGCTCTGCAGCTCCGCCTGAGACGGGGCCCTGAAAGCATCTCCTTCTGTGTGGATCTGGGTCACACCTGCTGCTGCCCTGGGGAAAAAGCAGTGATTCCACAGCATTCCTGCCTCTGTGAATTTCCTACCAGAGAGACGTGCTTAACCTGCCATTAGAACACTTTCTTCTCTTTTTGTTGCTTTTCTTTTTCACGTGGAAAAATGCAGTGGGGAAAGGATGGGGATGGAGGATGAAACCTTCTCCTGACATGGAAACTGAGGGACACGGTGTGGAGGCTCAAGCACAGCTGTGCCCACACCTCTCCCCATGCATCCCCATCCCTGTTGCTGTGCTCAGGGGCCCACAGTGAAAACCAATCCTGGGGATAACTTCCCCCCCTCACCCCCCTGCTCCCCAGGAGGAGGAGGGCAGGCAGGAATGGGGCTATTTATTCCCAGCCCTTAAGTCCGAGCAGGGGGATCAGTGACAGTTGTCGTGGATGGTGGGAGCAGCATCCATCCATCCCTGCACGCTCCCTGCGTGCTGCCGGCTGGCCGCGCTGCTAAATAAGGATGGAAAGCTAAAAATAGAGCCCAGCAGGGACTGGGATGGAGCGGTGCGGGAAGGTCAGCGGGTGTCTGCATACAGGGGGGGGGAAACGGCTGAGAGCGGCCTCACTCGTGTCCTCCCTGCCCACCCCTGGCCCCGCTGCCAATGTGGGGAGACAGAACAGCTGGGGAGCGGCACCCGGAGGGGGAGGAGTGGAACTGGGAAGGGGGGTTAAATGCTGAAGTAATGGGCAGGGGGGCGGTGGGTGGCAAACCCCCCCAGCTGCGTGCCCCCACCCCACTGCAGCACGCACGGCATCGGGTTCTGGCAGCCCCGCTGCCGGGGATTTGGGGGCTGCGCGGTGCGAGGTGGGAGCGGCCCCAGCGCACGGCTGTGGGGTTGGGGCGGGGGGAGCTGAATGTCCCCCCGTGCTGCCTGGGAACCGCTTCCCATCCCAGCATCCCCGCGCTCCAGTCCAGCTCTTTGCAAAATAAAAGAATAACCAAAACCAGCCCACACAAGGGAGGAATTGATTAAAAAAAAAAAAAAAAAGAGGGCAGGACGGTGTGTGAGCGCGCACGGGCGGAGGGAGGGGAATCAGGAGATGGGCCGGGCGAGCAGATAGCAGAGAGTGCAGCCCAGCATTGCGCTGCCAGCCGCGCTGCTTTCCTTCTCGCTCTCCTCCTGCATTGCCCTCCGTACCCCCCCGGACGATGCTGTTGGCGGGGCTGTCCCTGGCGCTCTGCGCGCTGTCGCTGTGCCCGGCGGTGCTCGGCGCTGCGCGGCCGCAGCTGCTGGTGGAGAGGAGCGGCTCCAGGATGCTGCGGCAGGTGAGAGGGACCGGCCCTGCCTCGCTGCTGCGGGGAGAGGGGACGTGGGGGGGAGCGAGGGGGCTGCGGGGTGAAGTGGGAGCCCACAAACACCCCCACGCCTTGGGGATAGGGCTGCAGCTTCGGGTTCGGCCTCAGCCCGTCTCCCAGCGGGCCCCGAGCCCGGAGTGTGGCCGGAGCCCGGCGGCCTCCTTTCGCTCGGCTCTATCTCTCCGCTCTGTGCGCCTTCCCGGCGTGCAGCCCTGGTTCCCACGCACAGAACCGACACACACCGCCTGGAACACACAGAGGGAAACACTCAGGCAGCTTTGGGGAACCTCTGCGTGACTTTCACGTGGTGTGGAGGGAAAGATCTCTTTTTTCTATTCCTGATAAGCCGATATCGCTTGGGGAGAGGGTCAGCGGGTCGGATGGGGCGCTGAGAAGCAGTAGGAGGGGCTGTGCACAGCCGCACGCACCCACGCTGCACCGTTCCTCTGCCGTGGAGCCTCTCTGCCTGCAGACCCGCGGGTGGGGAGGGGCAGGGGCTCAGGGCTCTTGCAAAAGTCGGGATGTGCTGCTGCCCCATGCCCCGGCTTGCCCTGCACACAGACTGTGTGGGCAGCGGTGCTGCTGGCGCAGCAGGTACGCAGCGGGGCACATGGCCTCACCAGGGCACACGGCCTCTGAAAGTCCTACAGCCTCACCAGGACATACGGCCACCATCGGTTCCAGGGCAGCTGCAGCCAAACTTGCTCGGGGTGCACAGCCCAGGCATCCTCTCACCTCAGCCCCAGCTGATCTTCCCTCTGTGGTTTCCATACCCGCTCTGCCCTACCGGCTCTCCCAGTCCTGGAAGCTGGGACTGCCCAAGGTGCAGCCAGTGGGGCAGGAGCTGCTGGCACTGCTGGCACCGAGCACCATTTCACTCCACGCTTTGCATTCCAAGCCTGCAGCCCACGGAGCTGCTCAGCAGGGCACGCAGGCTGTGTCCCCCACCTGACTGACATCCCATGGGTTTCCATTACCCCACGGGACTTGCCAGGCTCCCTCGGCCAGTCGCTGAACTGGCTCAGCATCAGAGCCACGAGGTATCTGGAGGAGCAGTGAGCAGCCAGATGAGTCAGGCCCGGCAGCCTCCCCTGAGCACCAGAGAGTATGGGAATATTAAACCCCATTTGAAGTGCAAAGTGTGAACCAATTCCCAGGACAGAGCTCGCCTGGAGGCTGCTCCAACACCAGCGCCCCGAGAGCCTGCAGCTCCTGCTGCTTTTGCTTTCACAACCCTTGCTCTGCAACTGGAGCTGGCTTGAAAAGTAACGTTCACCTTCTTTGCATGCAAAGCATCTCCAGGCTGGGGTGGAAATCGCAGCCTGGAAATGCTGTTTTGGAGAAAATGAGCACAAAGGGGGGTTGTTATAATTGCTTGCTGATGGAGAGTTCCTGAGACGTCCTGAGGCTCACAGAGCTGGAAGTCTGAGAAGCATAGAGGGTAAATGTCGCTGGATTTTTTTGGGTGGATGAAGGTCATCTTCTGTTTGTGATGAGCTCCTCCAGAAATCCAGGGCAAAGTTTAGGATCTGCCTCTTCTGTCCCTGGTGCTGCAGGTTGGTGGCTTTTCCTGGGAGGACTGCGGTAATGGGCGGGATCCTGTCGTGCTCCGGAGCCTCTCGGTGGCACCCGACCCCATCAGCATCCCGGGGACCCTGCGCATCAGCGCGGCCGTGACCAGCAGCAAGGTCATGGCCTCCCCCCTGAAGGTGGGTGTGGGGACGAGGGAGGGCAGCAAGTCTCACAACCCCCCAGGAGCCGGGAAATGCCCGGGGATGGGTATGGGAGCGAGCAGCCCTTGGGGACGTCAGGGGCACGGTGCCCTCTCCCGGCCAGATGGTATGGGGCAGTGAGAAGAGGGAAGGACCCGGGGTTTGCTCAGAGGGTCGGGCTGGAGGAAGAGGAACCAATGGGATGAGAGGAACTGAAAGCAGAATTAGGGCACCCGTAAGGTTCCGTAGGTCGGGAGGGGAGGGCTGGATGCACAGTGCTCTTTCTTACAGGCGGTGCTGGTGGTGGAGAAGGCCCTGGGTGATCTCTGGATCCAGCTGCCCTGCATTGACCAGCTGGGCAGCTGCACTTATGATGATGTGTGCACCATCCTCGACAACCTCATCCCACCTGGCACGCCCTGCCCGGAGCCGCTGTTCACCTACGGCATCCCCTGCCACTGCCCCTTCAAGGCGGTACGTCCCACAACCAGGTGCCCTCGGTGCTGTGGGGTCGGTGTTGGCTCACTCAGCCCCTCTCTCCGCAGGGCTCCTACTCACTGCCCGCCAGCGACTTCGCCCTGCCCGACGTCGAGCTGCCCTCCTGGATGACCAACGGCAACTACCGCGTGCGGGCGGTCGTCAGCAGCAGGGGGCAGGAGCTTGCCTGTGTCAAGCTGGGCTTCTCCCTGCAGTCCCAGTGAGGGGCTGGGGCCATCCCTCCTCTCTCCACTGCCTTTTTAATTCATCTCATCCCATCTTACCCCATCCCAACCCATCCATCCCATCCTCATCCGTTCTCTATCCCATCTTGTGTCCATCCTGCATCTGCTGCCCTGTCTGTCCATACATCTCCACCACCCTGTCCCTCCCTGTGGTCCCAAACTGGCACTTGAAGCAGAAGGAGAGGAGAGCTTTGGGTGGGCTCAGGAGCTCCGCCCAGCCCCGTACTTGCAGGGCCAGAGACTCTGCTGCCAAGAGGAGGTCCCTCATGTGTACCCACCGGTGAACCCTCTCCTACCAAACACAGAAGGCCCCCCTTGCCCTCTGTCCCCAACCCCACCACTAGTGTCCCCAGCCTGGGACGGGGCGGCTTTGGAGCCTACCCCCAGCCTTTTGGGGTAACAAGTTTTTACTCTCCCCTCTTTTTTTTTTTTTTAACTTTTCTTAATCCCATCAAGGGAGTTTCAGACAAAAACATTCCAGGGAAAAGCAATATTTCTTGAAGGTGGAAAGGAGGGAGCATGTGGAGAATGCAGGGGCTGGAGTGGTGCAGGGTGAGCTGTGCAGGTGTCCACAGCCACCTCTACTGAAGCACAGGTGCAGGTCCTGCTCATCTCATTTTGCCACTGGGACCGAGCTGGGGCAGGGTGCTGCACTCCAGCACAGGGCCAGCAGCCCAGGTCCTATATGGGGACCCCTCAGCCTGGCTGACACCACTGAAACCTCCCCCATGCCTGTATCAGCTCCGGAGGTGCAGGTGACCCATCACCACCACATCCATCACTCCCTGCCCAACACCTTGTAGGGCTGCTCTTCCTCCCGGTGCTGTGTGTGCCTTAATTCCAGCATGGAGCAGTGGGAGGTACTTTGCCTGCAGCTGTGCTCCCTGTGCTCTGTGCCCCGTGCTCTCCTCGTCTCACTCTGCTGCTGCTGGTGCAGCACGGGGTCATTTTGCTTGGAGGAGAGCTCACCCTCCCCCACCCTGCTCCTGCTGCTTCGTTGCTCACAGCCCGTGCCCCAGTGGCACCCTCCTTTCAGGCAGGTTCTTAATAAATCTTTTTACCAGAAAGTGGAGCTGGTGCCCTGTGGTGCTGGGGGAGGGGGCAGAGGCTGGGATGAAATGGAGGTGGTGTGGGCATGAGTGGTGCATGGGGGCAGTGGTATTGGGTGCTGTAGCCTGACCATGAGGCCAGCTGCTGTGCAAGGGTGGCACTGGGGGGAAGCAGGCTGGTGGGACACAGTAGCGGAACATGCTGGTGGGGGATACTAGTGGGACATACTGGTAGGGCTCGCTTGTGGAATGTGTTGGTGGGGCACTGGTGGGACGCACTGGTGGGATGCACTGGTGGGACATGTGAGTGAGAGAGGCTGGTGGAACGTACTAGTGGGAAATGCTTGTGGGAAACATTGATGGGACACACCAGTGGGACATGTTGGAGAGGTACACTGGTGGGGAACCCTGGTGAGACATGCTGGTGGGACACAAGGGTGGGACATGTTGGAGTGGTACGCTGGTGGGGCATACTGGTGGGACATATCGGTGGGACACACTGGTAGGCCCTACTGGTGGGCTCTACTGGTGGGCCGTACTGGTGGGACGCGCTGCAGTGACACGCTGCTCAGCCAGAGGGCGCTCCAAGCCCCGCGCCCATCCCCGCAGCTTCGGACTGCCGCTCTACGGCACGCCCACGAGGGGGCGCCATAATTCCCAGCTCGCCCCGCTCCTCCCTTTTTCGCCTTCACTTCTCCCCGTGCGCATGCGCCGGCCGGGCGCGGTCAGCTGAGCGGGTTGTCACGTGACGGCGCGGCCGAAGGAGCGGGGCCGGCCGGCCGGGGCGGCGGCGAGGTGCGGGGCCGGGGGCGGCTGGGGTGCGGCGGCAGCTTATGGGGCCCGGGGTGATTGGCAGCTCGTGGGGATGCGGCCTCCGGGTGAGGCCAGCTGTGGGCTGCCTCTGGCCGTGAGGCGGTGATCTCTGCTGCGCCTGGGGCAGAAACACGCGTGGAAGCGGCGCGCCGCTGAGTGATGCCCGAGCGTCCCCGGTGACCGCGTCCCGCTGAGAGCAGCCGGGCTGGCTGGGGAGTGGGGAACGGGGAACGTATGGGGTGCACGAGAAGAGGTTATCTGGGGCGGGTGGCCCCTCCCGCGTCGCTGCGTGCCCGTCGCCGATGACGAACAGCTCCCTGTGTAAACTCCGGCCGCAATCCTCACCTGCTCGCATCGCCCAGCTGGCCCTGGGCACCGTGACGTGGCCGCGCTGTGATTTATGGCGTTGCTGGACTGCCTTAAGCCTGGGAGTGCTGCTCTGCGTGCTGCTTGCTGCACGCTGCTTCGGCCCCGGGTGAAGCAGCGGTGCTGCGTTGAAGCACTGCCGAGCAGCGTGGTTGGGTTTGTGGTGATGATGGGCTCTGCGCTGTGCGGCCCTTTGGGGACCCTTGGGGTGGTGGCACCGAGGGGTGCTCGCTGCTTGCTGTCCCCTTTGGTGTGGGGACAAACGGGTCCCTGTGCCAGGGATTGTCCTTTAGAGCCCGGGTGGAGGCTGAAGGAGGGGGAAGGAGAAGTTAAATTCTGCAGAGGAAGGTCAGGAGGGTTGGGGCTATGGAAGCACACCTGTGCAGGATGTGGGCCATTTCCTTGTGGGTGTCTGCAAAGGGACACCCCGTGGGTGTGCCCATAACGGGGGCAGCAGCCCGGGGTAAAGTGCCTGGGGCCTTTGACCTGGGGCCACGTGGCTGGCAGCCGGGGCGGGCACGCTGCCCTATAAATGCCCGCTGCACTGTCAGCTGCAGTACCAGCAGTCGGTCCCTCCTGCCATGGCCGGTGTCAAAGAGCCCGGGGCGGTGGAGCCTGGTGTCCCCATGGAGCCCGGTGTCCCCACAGGGCCGGATGTCCCTGCTGACGCTGCTCCATCCTCAGGGGCCATGTCCACTCGACGGCTGCGCAGTGAGGACTACAATGACTACAGCTCCACTGACGTGACCCCGGAGGGCAGCCCGCCTGCAGGCATCAATGGCTTCACCCGGCCCGAGTCCTACCAGCGCTTCGGGGAGAGCAATGGGACCACGTGAGTGTGCACCTGGGGTGGGGGAGAGCTGGGGGCTGCATCCAGCAGGCTGAGGGAGGTGATCCTGCCCCTCTGTGCTGGTGGGACCTCCCCTGGAGTGCTGCATCCAGATATGGAGCTCTCAGTGCAGGAGAGATGTGGCCCTGTTGGATCGTGTCCAGAGCAGTCCTGCAAGGACAGGCTGAGAGCTGGGGCTGTGATTCTATGATCCTTCGCCTTCTGTCCCTCAGGTGGTACCAGACCCTTATCCACCTCCTGAAGGGGAACATCGGCACCGGGCTGCTGGGGCTGCCCCTGGCTCTGAAGAATGCTGGCATCCTGGTAAGCAGCTCCTCTCCTTGTGGCAATGGGGTTGCTGTGTGCTCCCCATGCTGTGCTTTGCATGGTAATAGAAAGGATTAAATAAACCAGAAAACCTTTTTCTTTTATCCAGGCTATGCTCCTTTTGTTACCTTTATAATAGCAGTGCACAAGATAATTTGAAAAACAATTCATAGTGGTGTTTTGCTACAATCCTAGCTGCCACAACATGCTTCTTCCTCCCATATCTGGGACTTCCTGTGGGATTATTCTCCCCTCTCTCCCCTGCAGCTGGGTCCCCTGAGCCTACTGGTGATGGGTGTTGTGGCTGTGCACTGCATGAGCATCCTGGTGAAATGCGCCCACCACTTCTGCTACAGGTAAGGAGCAGCACCTGTCCTCCCACAGCTCTTCCATCCTTCCCTCCAGCTCCTGGGGTTTCCCTGAAGCCTCCCAGCAGTGGGCTGCCCATGTGAAGCCTCAGCCAGCAGTTGTTTCTGGGGCTTTGTCACCAGCTGTTTACCCACGAGTGCCACCGTGGGAGCCAGCAGGTGGAACTGAGGCGACGTCCCTTCCTTCTCTCTCCCCACTCTGGACAGGTTCCAGAAGCAGTTTTTGGACTACGGGGGGACTGTGGTGTATGGGCTGGAGTCAACACCCATTTCCTGGCTGCGGACACACGCCGTGTGGGGAAGGTACTGCTGCCTCCAGGGCAGGGCTTGGCTGTAGCCGGTGTTGGGGCAGTGCTGGCAAACAGCACCAGGAAAAGAAGAGGGTAAAGCTGGGATCTTTCACTTAGGCAGATGAGTCTTAAGGGATGTGTTGTTACTTCAGTATACTACTGAAAGGGTGGGAGAAGCATCTGCAGTGTTGGTGGGATGAGAGGTGATGGCCTCACATTGTGCCAGGGGAGGTTCAGGCTGTAGATTAGGAAACGTTTCTCAGGAAGATCAGTGATGCAGTGGCACAGCTGCCCAGGGAGGTGGGGGGTCATCATCCCTGGAGGTGTTTGAGATGTGGCACTGAGGGATGTAGTTATGGGCATGATGGGGGTGGGCTGGGGTTGGAATTGGGGATCTTATGGGCCTGTTCCATCATTAATGATTCCATGAATCTCTGATTAAAAATGAGGGAATAATGCATGTGGCAGTGCTGGCTGGTGCTGACCCCACTGAGGGGTGGAGTGGGGGCGGAGGAGCCCAAAGTCTGTGGGGCTGGGTTGGGGGTACGTTCACTTTTCCAGGCATGGTAGAGAAGTGACCTAAACATCCCAGCCTTTGAGGAGAGGAGCGTTGCTGCTGGGTTTGAGCTCACCCAGGCGTGCCCCATCTCTCAATGGCCCCTTTAATGAGTGCCCTTTTCCTTTCCTAGGCGTGTGGTAGCACTCTTCCTGATCCTCACTCAGCTGGGTTTCTGCTGTGTGTACTTTGTCTTTCTGGCTGACAGTCTGAGGCAGGTGAGGCTCCCGCTGTGTCCCAGCCCTTCCCTCAACAACGCTCTGGTTTCTGTGGTGGGTGCTGCTTTGGAAGGCACAAATCCTATACCTGAGCATTTCTGAGATGCCCTGCAATTTTGTGAGGATGGCTTGGAGCCGCCTGTATTGGCCAAGAGGAGCAGAGGCTCCTTCCTGGGGAGGGGAGGCAGGAATGGGAAGCATTGTGCCTCTGATGTGCTGCCCAGCTCACTAATTGCCTTATCGATACTCCGTATGGACAGCAGTGCACAACGGCATGGCGTGAACCTCTCTCGGTCTTGTTTGCATTCCAGTTTTTTTGCCTCATCCTGTGGCCCTGAAGCTTAATTACAGGTTGTGTTGGAAGAGTTTCCTTCTGCCAAGCATTGGGAGAAAATAAACAGAAACCCTGAACCCGCCTGGCTCCTGTGCTGCAGGAAGCTGCCAGTACATCCCTCCCTGTTCACAGTACCTGCATGGCTCGGTGCTTTGCAGATGATGCTGAACATTGCTCCCCATGTGTGCTCCTACAGCCACAGTCAGGTTTCTCCCACTACAGCATTCCCTTTGCCTCTTTACATGGGCTGGGTACCCTGCTCTCAGTGGTGGGCAGCATGCCTGTGCTCTGGAGAGGCTCAGCCACCCAATTCCTGGGCCAGAGCCCTCTGTGGAGCTGAGAACATGGCCTGGAGCGCCTATGGGGTGAAAGAGCCTTAGGGAAGGATGAATGACTTCTATTGGGAAAAGCAGAGTTAGTCTGCCTGGCCTGGGGTGGGCTTCCAACATCCGTCACGATGGGATTCATCGGGCATTCCTGTGCTTTCCCAGGTTGTATCCTCTGCCAACAGCACCACCACCGACTGCCAATCCAACAGGACGGTGACCCTCACACCCACCATGGACTCCCGGCTCTACATGCTCTCCCTGCTGCCTTTTGTGGTGCTGCTGTCGTTCATCCAGAATCTCAAGGTCCTGTCCATCTTTTCCATGCTGGCCAACGTGGCCATGCTCATCAGCCTTGTTGTGATCTACCAGTACATAGTCAGGGTACGTGCACCGCCCTCGCTTTTGTGACGCCCTGTGGGGTTGGGGTGGTGATGGTGCCCCATGGGGAAGGGAGCTGTGGGGATGAGCTGTGCTCTGAGCTGCATGTGGGCTGTTTTCCAGGACATCCCCGATCCCAGCGCCCTGCCTCTCGCCGCAGCCTGGAAGACCTACCCTCTGTTTTTTGGCACGGCCATCTTTGCTTTTGAAGGCATCGGGGTGGTAAGTCCCGGTGTGTGGCTCAGCCCCCGCTCGGGCTTGCAGTCAGCACCTGCTCTGCATCGCAGCTGTATTTGCAGATGGATTTTTCAGGTTGTAGCCCAGCTTCTGGGTGATGCTGTTGGCTCCAGGCTGTCTCCTGGGTCAGACTTTGTTGCGCATGCTCCAAACCTCAGGTGGGTGCTGTGAGCTGGGCTTTCCAGGAGCTTCACAAAGCCTTAGGCTCTGCAATCACAGCCAGATCCTGGCTCTTGGTACCAGCCTGGATCCCAGAGTCTGGGGGCAAAAGCATAGCACAGCAACATATGATCCATTCCCCTCTCTGCTGGCATCACCTTCCTTTAGCCACACAGCCTCAGCCCACGCAGTGCCAGCTTGGCACGTGCCTTGTGTGTGAGGCTGTAAATGTATGCATCCCACCTCTGGCTGGTCTGCACCGCACCAAGCAAGTTGTCTTGGGCTGCACATAAAGTACACACCGTTTAGTTAATGTATATAAGTAGGAAAGCTCTTTTTATTTCTTTATAATTTTTATTAAAACATAAAAAAGAAAAGAGGGCAGCAAAAAGATAAAAGGAGCGGGTTGGCCGCATCTGCTGTAAACAGAGGAGCAGGGAAGGAGGCGGGGTGGGTGGGAAGCATAATGGCCCACTGAGATGCTGTGGGTTGTTTCCGGAGCTCCCTTCAAAGGAGGAAAAAGTTTTCATCTCATAATGTGAGATAGCAGTGTAAACATGGGGCTGCAGCGTGCCAGGTCCCTGCAGGAGGGGCATTTGCAGAGTGCTGTGCCCAGGACAGAGGGCTCGTGCTGGAGCATGGCACACACACACATACACATGCACAACTGGGAGGTGGAGCAGCACATAAAACCTATTCTGATCCTGCTACATCAGCAGCTGTGTCCCTCTTTCCTTGAAGTGCCCACCACCCAAGGATGGCCATAAAAAAAAATAGTTGCTGAAATACTTGAAGCAAATAGTAGTATAAAGGCAGGGGGTTGTCCCTGCTCTTTTTTTTTTATCCCCTTTTTTTATTGCCTTACCTGTTTGCAGTCTGCCCATACATACTTGCAGGGAGAGGAAAAAGGGTTCCAGCCTTTTCAGTCTGTGCTGTGAGTAATAACTGTAAGGCACTGTCCCACTGGGCTGGCAGCAGAGCATTCACATCTCTGGGGCAGCAGCTGGTGGGGTCTCCAGGTTCCTTGCATGGCCCTGGACGCCGTGCAAGGCCCTGGATGCAGAGGGCAGTCCTCAGCCCCGGGGTTGCCCCACAGGGCTGGGAATGCAGAGGAATGGGGAGGACCCCCTGTTCCATCCTCCTCTTCTTCCTGCTCCTCTCACAGGTGCTGCCTCTGGAAAACAAGATGAAGAACCCACAGCAGTTCCCTGTGATCCTCTATGTGGGGATGACGATCGTTACCATCCTGTTCATCAGCCTGGGTGTGCTGGGCTACCTGCGCTTCGGGGCGGCCATCCAGGCCAGCATAACACTCAACCTGCCCAACTGCTGGTGAGTGCTGCCTGGGGATGTTGTCCTTACTTGCCCGGGAGAGCCTGGAGGGGGACAGAACCACCCGGAGGAGTGGATTTTCCCTTGGGGTTAGGTGGTTATGTGGTGCAGTGCTCTGTATTTATCCTGGAGGAGGAATGCAAGCAGCTCCTCTGCCTTTGGGACAAGAAACGTGGAGGCTCTTAGCGTTCAAATATTGGGCAGGACTCAGGATTTTGAGTTTGTGAGGCTGATGTGGTCACCCTGTGGGGCTGGGAGCCCTTCCAGATGGGTTCTTGGGCTGTGAATGGCACTGGGTTGCACTGCCAGCCCCTACTCACAGCTGCTGACCCATAGTGCTGGCAGCCTCAGCTGCGTCTGCTCAAAAGGAGCACGTTCCCTTTAGGAGAGGATGAAGTGACTCAGGCTACAGGAAGATTCTACATCACATCTGCATTTCTAGGAGCATCCCCACTTTCTGGCTGGGGTTGGGCAGAGCAGGGCTGTCAGGCAGGGCAGAGCAGCATGGCCCTTTGGCAGCAGGGCACAGGGAAGCCCGGCAGCACGGGACAGGAGTGCTGTGTCTGCAGTGACTCAGAGCATGGAATGCTTCGGTGTCAGTACATGTTTCTTCCTGGCAGAACACCTGATGTAAGCTGTAAACACTGAACTTGGAAATGCGTTATCTGTCTTGTTAAAGGCAAATAACTGGGACAGAGGCTGGGAAACTCGGGCTGAAGTCTCGAGGACTTATTCCCAGGCATGCGTTGCCCAGGAGGTGATGGGTGAAGGTTTGCTTTGGGAACAAGTGCTTTGCCAGTGTGTTTTCTCTTCAATAGCACAGGACAGCAGCTGCAGAAGGGTCAGAACAGTTTGGGGTGAGAGATCCATCAGTGTGGGTACGGCTGAGGGCTGAGCAGGGGATGCTGCACCCTTCCATCACTGCAGCCATTGCCTGGAGGTCTCCAGGAGCACATTTAGCAAATGTGTACTGGAATCGTTGAGATAGAGGGTGACTCAGGGCTTTCCAGCCTCATTGCTCCATACCCACAGCTTCCTGGAGTGAGGAGTGTCGGTGCCCAGGGCTGACCACAGCCTCCTGAAATACTGCTCTGCTCGGCAGAAATCCCTCCTTGCAGCCTCCGGAGTTGCTTCACCCTGAAAGGTGCCATCCTGAAAGGGAAGGAGGGGCAGATGTTGGCTGCGTGCAACCCATTGGAGGTGTGCAGTGACCAAATTTATGGCCAAAGGAGGATTTCCATGCCCCATGTGGCCTTGGGTTTTCTGTTGGTCAGAACTGGTTCTTGAGCTCTTCCTCTTGGTATTCAAACTGCCCTTTGTCCTTTCCTGACCCGTGCACAACTGAGACCCAGCCTTAATCTGAACCTTTCTTTTTTAAATTTTATTTTAATAACATCTCTTAAACATAGATTGCCTTCGAGCACTTAATTGCTTTATGACATTTCCTTAATCAAGCAGTAGGAGATGAGGAGCGTAGGATAGGTGGCTCAAGGCTACTGTGCACCTGGGCTTGGGAGCACAATGTGCTTGGCTGAGTGCTGCCCTCTGGACTGTGCTGATAGCTCTGCCCTGCGTTGGCTGCAGAATCTCCGGGTGGTTTGGAGAGAGGATGGTGAGGTTGTTGGGTTCGACCACCTGCTCAAAGCAGATCCTGCTTAAATGTTGAGCGTCAATAAGGATGGAGGCTCCCAGCCCCCCTCTGCCCCTGTCCTGGTGCTGACTGACCCTTCTGGATGCAGCTCTGCTGCCTCTCTGATTTCTCTTTCCCTGCGTAGAGCCTATCTTTGTCTTCTCCATGTCCTCCCAGAAGATAAAATCCACCTGGTTGTAAACAGAAAAAAAAAAGGAGCTTTTTTCCTTTGTTCGACCCAGAAGTGGAGATTTCCAGTGAAGCTCAAGCTGGTCACCACCTCTGGGGTGGGTGATGGACGCAGCTCCATTCTGGGTCATGGGCTGAGGGCGGGCACTGCAGGCTCTGGGCAGTATCGGTGCTGCTGCCCATCTCTGCGGTCAGGGTGTTTCCTAACACTTGGGTATCTGGGTGTTGTCCACGTGTGCTCACCTTGTGTCACTGCAGACCTTGACCTGGTCGGGCAGCCAGAGCCTACATCCCTCCATGAGCAGTGCTGACCCTGCAGGATGCATTGCTTTGTGCACTGCTGGCATACACGAGTGTCTAGAAATGCAGATGGGTGCCTCGTGTCAAGGAGCATGTTGGGCTCCAGGCTCCAGGCCAGGGACATAACAGATATCCCCGTGCCCTTGGGAGGAGCTAGGAGCAGAACACCATTCTGTATGATCTACTTTTATTTTGAAACAACCCTTTGCTTCTGTGCCCAGGAGATTTCCCAAGGGGAAGCAGCACTTAGGAGGCTGCTGGCCCCACTGCTGACCTGCTGCTCCTTACAGAGAGCTGGAGTCTCTAATTAGATGTGGGCATGCTGCAGTGGCTTGGATGTTGTGCTATCTCCTTGCTGTCTCTTGCACAAGAGGTGTCTTGGTGTGTTGAATGCATTACCCCTTAATGTGCCAGAAGGGAAAAGAGCTGGGACACAGAAGTCCTTGTAGGCAGAGTGTTCCTGCTCTGCTTTATGGGTTTGGAATCATAGAGTATCCCAAGATGGATGGGCTATACAAAGACCATCGAGTCCAACTCCTGGATTGGCACAGGAACACATCTCACTGTTCTCTCCTTCTCGTTTGCAGGCTGTACCAAGCTGTCAAGCTGCTCTTCTCCTTTGGGATTTTCTTCACCTACGCTGTGCAGTTCTATGTCCCTGCTGAGATCATCATCCCACCGCTGGTCGCCCGTGTGCCAGAGCGCTGGGGCTGGCTGGTCAACCTGCTGCTGCGGGTGGTCCTGGTCGGCATCACCTGTGAGTAGAAAGCAGCCTGTCCCAGAGCCTTTGTCCCGCTGTCTGAGTCCCACTGAATTTGGAGGAGCCATCAAGTCCCATCAAATTTTGTAGGATGCATTCCAGCAGCTGATCTGGTGCTTGGGTAGCCCACATTGGAGCTTTGGAAGGGTGCAGATGTGGCAAGAGTGAGCTCTTCTCACCCAAAAGCCATGTGCTGGCTAGAACAGTAAGACCTGGGGGCATCCTCTGCTCCTCCAGCTTGGAGTTGAGGGCTTGGAAGGCTTTTTCAGGTGGCTTTTAGTGGCTTTAGGAGCTCAGAGACCTCTTGGAGGGCTGTGATCTGTCCCAGTTCTGCACTAAGGTACAGCCTGGTGCTTGCTGTAGAAGTCATTTGTTATGTACAGCCGCTCCCATGAGTTTGAAGTTTGGTCGAACTCATGATGCTAGCAATTGGGAATGAGGTTTGGCCTATCTGCCTGCTTGAAGGGAAAAATCTGAGCTGGGAAAAGCAAGTTTGTGGAAGCTTAAGGGGCAGTGAAGCACAGGGGTGTCTGATTTTTGTCTGGCTTTGATTCCTGTAAACTAAGTCCTTGCTGTTCTCAGCACAGCTGAGACGCTTCGCTGAGCTTCCAGGCATCACCCCCGAAGCACAGCGTTCCTGCACGGCGTGGTGCTGGCAGTGCATCAGAGCTGAGCATCACAGACCTGATCCTGTGACCCAGCAGCTCTGATTTGGGCTTGGCTGCATCATGGCCAGGAGCTGTGTGTCCGTGTCTGCTCTGCAGCCAAAGTAGCTTCCCCATCCCATTATTGCTCAGCGCGTGAGAAGAGGAAGCTTTGATCTTGCTGCCTTTCATTTCCTCAAAACGAGAGGAGAAAAACCTCTCAGTGACCATTCTGCTGTTTCCCACCCTCACATGGCAGAGCTTCAGGAACGTTTGATCTTGGGCCCTGTCCCTCCTGCCCCACAGAGCTAAGATCCCATTGGGCTCTGGGGCTGGGGAGGCTCAGAAGTTGGGGTGCACCAGACTGGGAGCAGGGCTGACAGCAGCACTCGTGCCCCCTGCTTTGGGGTGGAAAAGCAGCAGGGTGTTGGAAGGACACTGGTGCCTTTGTACCTCCTCCCCTTATCTTTCCATATAAGAAATTGCTGTTGGCAAGAATAAAAGCAATCGGGGGGCTGCATGAATATTCATGGCATGAGCGTGTGGCCACAGAACATCGTGGCTTTGGCTTCCAAAGAGAGGATGCAATTTGGTGTATGGGTGTATTTCAAGCTCAGACTTCAAACCCAGTGCCCTTAAAACCCCCTTGGAACGAATCCCTGCGGAAAGCATGGCCGTTCCCCTGGAGGCAGAGGGCTGCAGCTGGCACTTCAGCTCTGTTTTTGGGGAGGAGGGTGTTCATTCTGTTTGCTGCGAGCCCACAGAGCGCTCTGGGGTGGGCTGAGGATGTGCTGCCCAAAGCCCGGTGCTGCGGGTGCTCTTGGAGCATGAATGCTGCAGGGTTTGCAGCCACTCATTGGAAGCTGGAAGGAGGCTCCTGGGGGATTTTCCTTTGCTGCAAATGTTCCCCCCCGGGCTGTGCTCTGGGGGCAGAGGGGCTCTGACTGCTTACCAACCACACACATTCATTCAGGGTGGGCTTTTCCCCACGCCTCCTCTTTTTGTGGGCTCCCCAGGTGTGAGGCAGAGACCTGGGAGGTGCGGGGGAGATGGGGCTGGGGATGCTTCTGTGAGCAGCACCCTTCTGCTGGGGCACTGCCCAGCCCTCTGCAGCAGCACATGGGGAGCTTCATTAGCTCAGTGAAAAGCCTCAATTGCTTGGGATGCTGTTGCTGGAAGCACGCAGCCTTCTGTTCAAAGCTCAGAGAAAGTTGCAGGGTCACCGTGCAAGCAGTGGCATGGGACAGCTTTGCTTTAACAGCTCCTAGCTCAGAGCAGGGTCCAGCTCTTGGAGTAATGTGTCCAGACACGGAGTCCTCAGTACAGGAGAGACGTGGATCTGTTCAGGTTCCTCCAGAGGAGGGCCACGAAGTGATCTGAGGGATGGAACACCTCCCCTAGAGGACAGGCTGAGAAGAGAAGGCTTTAGGGAGATTTTTATAAGAGTGTTGAGGCACTGGCACGGGTTGCCCAGAGAGGTGATGGTGCCCCATCCCTGCAGACACCTAAGGTCAGGCTGGAGGGGCTCTGAGCACCTGATGGAGCTGTGAGTGTCCCTGTTCAGTGCAGGGGAGTCGGACCAGATGGACCTTAAAGGTACCTTCCAACTCAAACGATTCTGTGATTCTATAAGCTCCTGACCTCCCCTTGTTGCCCTCTCCCCCCAGGCGCGCTGGCCATCCTTATCCCCCGCCTGGACATCGTCATCTCGCTGGTGGGCTCGGTCAGCAGCAGCGCGCTGGCTCTCATCTTCCCCCCGCTGCTGGAGATCGCCACCTACTACACAGAGGGCATGCACCCGCTGCTCATCGCCAAGGACGTGCTCATCAGCCTCTTCGGCTTCGTCGGCTTCGTGGTGGGCACCTACGAGGCGCTGGTGGAGCTGGCTACGCCCGCCGCTGTCATCAATGGCACCAGCACCTCGGGGCAGTGACGGTCCCCGTTGGGTGGTGGCACACGGCCTGGGTGCTCGGCCTTCTCCTCCTGCAGAACGCGGTGGGTTTGGGCTGCGAGGGGTGGGGGGTGGCACAGCACTCATCCCCTCCACGCTCCTGTACATAGTTACTCTGGGGAGGGGGGATCCTGGGGATGTAGACTTCATTTTTTATTTGTATTTTTTTAAATCCTTCCCATATTTCCCCCCATCCCATCACTCTGGGACTGCTCTTCTCCGTGCCGGTTTGTTGTTGTTTTTTCTTTTTCTTTTTCCCCCTTCTCCCCACCCCTCAGCACTTTATTTTACAGCAACAAAGAAACCTCAGCTCAGTTTGGAGGTGCGGAGCTGCCTCCTCGCCCCGGCCCTCGGGGATGCAGAGCAGCGCTGGGTGTGAGCATTGCTGGTGCAGGTCCTGCTTTGCTCCGGTTTCCAGCTCTTTCGTGCAGAGAGGGCTGGCATGGAAGGTTCTATTTGTTCTTTTTTTTTCCTCCTTGCACACATACCCCTCACACGGTTTTTGGCATTAGGAATTCAGGTGTGCAGAGCCCGTGCTCTGCAGAAACACGGCGCCTTGTTTGCTGCGCTCCGGCTGCATCTGCAGTCCACCACTGAATGTCACACCCCCAAGAAGAGCACTGATAATGTTGTTTTCCCTCCTGGCCCTGGTGGCAGCTCCCAGCAGGAGGCAGCCCGTTGCACTGCTCCCTCTCCTCCTCCTGCTGCTGGTACTGGGGCAGGTGCACGCTGGTTGCACAGACTCTGGCCTTGCCACACTTTGCCTTTCTGCTGCTTTTTTTTTTGAAGGCAGATGAGAGCAAACGAATCCTCCATTGGGTATTTCTTACTGGTGGTGCAGCTGCGCTCAGGAGGGGAAGGGCACACAGAATGGTGTGCATGCAGCCAGCGGGGCTCTGGGCTCCCTGCAGTTGAGAGAGGTGCAATATCTGTGCCCGGCGCTGGCACTGCTGTCCCCTGGCAGGGGATGCCTGGCAGTCCCGACAGGAGGGACGGCCCTGTTCTGGGGTACAGCTGTGTGATGTGATGTGTCCCCAGCACTGGGGTTGGTGGGTTTGCTGGAGTGGTGCATAGCACTGAGCTCGCTTTGCACTCACGGGGCGCCACGGCAATGTTAAGCAGTGTCTGGTGGAGTTTTTTGGTTTTATTAGGCTGAAGCACAGCGGGCTGGTGGGAAACACGTGGGATACCAGGAGGACCTGGTACGGGACCAGGGGGACACGAAAACGTGACGCTTGTGTGTTGTAGCTGCTCTGTGACCAGGGGAATTGTGTATATACAAAGGTGATTAATGTCTGTGTTGTGTGCCTATGGATATTTGTCAGCGTGGGTTGCTGCCCATTGCTGCAGGACCTGAATCATGTATCTCACTTTAATCAATAAATAACAGTTATTTTTTACGTGGAGAGGCTCTAGGATGAGGTCGGGCTTCTCTTCCCCACATCCAGAGGAGCAGGAGGGCTGGGAGATGTGAGGGGACCCCTTTGAGGTGCCCGGGGCAGCAGTGTGCTGTCAGCACCAGTCATTTCCTATGGCTTTGGGGAACTTGGCCTTGCTTGCAAATGCTGCACCAGTGCAGTGCTGGGGTGCTGCTGTGCAGACTGGGGTGGTGTTCTCAGGGCTGCCCTTCGCTAGAGCCACGTCCTAATTGCAAAGGAATCAGAGTTATCCCATGAAATCGTAATAGTAAAAAAAACCAAACCAACTCTTTTAATACTTTGCAAAAAAAAAGAACGAAACAACAAAAAAATATTACATCAAACAACCGACCAACGTAAACCTCTCACAAGAAACAATACAGTCCCAAGCAGGAGGACGGATGGGCCAGCCTGTGGGCAGCGCCTGGTGCCCGTCCTGTGTTGGCGGTGCCACACGGGCGCAGTTTGTTTGGTCCATTTGGGATACAACAGACCCAGGACCCCTTGCAGGGGGTGGCAGGGCCAGGTACTGCTGTCACCAGCTGGGGACCATGAGAGCTGTGGGCATGGCTGTGCCAGTCTGTGTGCCCGTAGCCCTGGGGCTGGGGGCCCTGCAGCAGGTTTCAGTCTATTCCTTGGTGCTTGGTTCTTCTGTAGAAATGGATTTAAGTTTGTTTTCTTGGCCTTCTTTTTGCCAAGTGAGGCTGTGCTGGTGGCACTGGCTGCATATTCCTATCTCTCACCCTGGGGAACAGACGGAGAAGAGGCTGTGCACCAACTGCACCGTCCCACTGGGCAAACCATCACCCTGATGCAAACTCTCAGTGCCAGAGCTGAATGCAGGGAGACCTGCGTGCCACCTGGGCTCGGCCATTGCTGGTCCTTCTGTGCCTCCTCCACCACTGCTGTCCCTGTGGTGCTGCTCTGCTCCTCCCCACGGCTGGGCAGCACAGAGTGGGAGATGTGCGGTGCCCACGAGGTGCATTAGTCATTGGCATCCCAGGAGCATCCTCCACGTCCCGGCTGTGGCTGGAGCATTTCCCCTCTGTCTGCAGTGCAGGGACAAGGATCCAGCCAAATTACAGCCCAGCCATGCAGGGGGAGATGCTGCAAGCTGGGCCAGGGGAACTGCAAATCCCCTGGTACTGCATGCCAGCTCCGGTGCTTCTCATCTCATCCCAAGGATGAGTCCCTCCATTAGAACATCACCTCCTCGCAGCTGCCGTAGTCGCTCTCCACCATATCAGAGCCCTCATAGTTGGGGGGTGGTGGGGGCTGGGTGCGTAGGGTGGGCGGATGGGCCCCCACCTCACAGTCAGCATAGGAAGGTTGGGCCACGCTCAGGCGCATGCTCACCCGCTTGTAGCTGGGGTCGGGTGGGTACGGGGCACCTTCACCCTGCACCAGCTGGGCTGGGTAATAGCTGATGGCCGTGTACTCATTCTGGCATTGGGATGCTGCCATCTCCACGGGGCCCAGCGGTAGGAGGTCCTCCAGATTCTGGTTGCTGTAGCGGGGAGGGATGGGCGCCCGCTTGTTGCTTTGGTCCAGTGGGAAAGGGAAACCCCCATAGAGAGTGACTGGCTCCGGGTCTGCCGGTGGAGGGGGTGGTGG